>BMAV01002712.1:83628-102991 GCA_019973955.1 Trichonephila inaurata madagascariensis
GTTTAATGTTTAAAGATAAAAACAATTCGGGTCTTAAAGGGATATACCGAAGGTGGTTCTGCTCTCTTTAAAAAAAGCTATCACTCGCTTCCCATGAATTTGAGTGGTGATTTTAACTTTAACATCAGTTTGCCAAAAGCTGAGCCACCCATAGCTTTTTTGAATAATGAACTCAAGCACAAAATGAGCACATTCGACAACTAACAGTGGTACTGTTATTGATACTGTTTTTCAACAGTTTTTAACTACTTTGGAATCGCAAGTATATGTGTCATATTTTAGTTATCATAAATCTATTATCTAAGCTCTTCCCCAAATTGAACAAGAATAATTATTTTTGATAAAAAATTTCATTACTCCTTGTGTTCATTAAATAAAATGTTCATTAAAGATTTAATTATTCGATAGAAAATTATTTCCAATCATACTCATTCATTTTTTCAGGATATAAGTTACTATTGCGTATTTACTACGACAACATGTCAGATGTTACACATCATATGCGACTACTGTAAGGCTCGTTTCTTTTTTTATTTGTTAAAATTTCTTTACTCTGATACATTAAAATATGAATGAGTCTACTTTTAAACAATATGTTTCTAAAATTCTATTTTTCAGGCTCTATGCAGAAGTCTTAGCTATATATAGACAGAATATTATCATTACAGAAGCATTTTTCATAAAAAAAAAAAGAATGTTTTATTACTTTTTTTCTCAATTTTTTTTCAAAAAAATGCATTTAAATAATTTTTTTTTAATTTAAAAATATTCTTAAAAACTTTTATAAGTATATTAAGGTGACCAACCGTCCTCCTTCAGGGAGGACAGTCCTCCTTTTATAGGTTCTATCCTTTTCGATATTTTAAAACTGATTTGTTTTTCTCTGCATTCAGAGATGAACCAAACATGTTTCCAAAATGTCCAAGAATTGTCTGAAACAAATATCACAGGAAGTAACAGTTTTAAATGGTATTTTTTGACAGTTATAGAAAATTACTTTGAGTTTTTATCGAAAGGAATGCTTGATATTAGAATTGATGACAATTGCCTGTTTGAAATAAAAGGAAAACTGAATGTATATTTAAATTCTAATAAATTAGAACAATTGGTAAATCAACATGCTGAGAAATTAGTAAAAGATGGTTGAAATTACTTAAGGTATCCGACTACGTTCGGTACCGTGATTTTAAAAGAGCGCATAAATAGATAATTTTCATGATATTTAGTATCACTTAGATTAGAATACATGCATAAGATTGTTTTAGGACATTTTGACAAAAAAAAATTTATTTAAGTACAATATTTCGGCAAAAAATTAACTTAGAATAACCTTTTTTCAAAATGTTCTCCTTTTGTGAAAAATGCTTCTATTATAATAATATTTTGCCTGTATATAGCTCAGATCTCTTTACAGAGGTTCAACTATGATTTTTGAAAAATTCACATTATTTTCAGAGTTACCACCAATCGGCGTTTTTTTCTTAAAATTTCTCCCCTATGTTATCGTAAAACAGGGATAAACCCACTTCTAAGTTATATATTTCAAAATTTCTAGTTGAGCCTCTGTACAGAGGTCTCAGCTATATACAGGTAAAATATTATTATAATAGAAGCATTTTTCACAAAAGGAGAATATTTTGAAAATGGGTCATTCTATGTTCCTTTTTTGTCAAAATATTGTACTTAAATAATTTTTTATTGTAATACTATTCTTAAAACAACTTTATATACATCTTCTAATCTAAGTGGCACTAAATATCATAAATATTATCCATTTACATGCTTTTGCAAAATCACGGTTCAGAACGTAGTCGGATACCTTAAACCATTTCAAAAATGAACACATTCCATATGAAAATGTAATTCTTCTTGTTGAATTAAAGTTGTTCTGCCCTGGAACTAATGCAGTAGTTGGAAGAATTTTTTTCAATTGGTAATGATTTTTATGCAGTGACTAGTGAGAAATCAAAACTGAATGTTAATATTTTAGCTACAGTGTTTACCGTAAAATTCAGTATGAAGGATATTTTTTGACCGAACTTTGCGATATATTAGAAAATAATATGTTTACAAATAAAAATATAAATTCGTCCAATGGAAAAATACTTGTTCAAGATAATAATTAAAAAGAATGTAAGCGTAATTAGCGTATTTTTGTTTGAATTAATTAAACGTTTCATATATTTAAGTTGTAATTTTTTTCTTAAATTTTTCGTCCTCCTTTTCATTGTAAAAAAAAAATGGTCACTTTAAGTATATTCTAATTCAAGTGACATTAAATACCAAAAGAATTAATCATTTATTCGTTTTCGAAAACTCGTGGTTCCGAACGTACGTCAGTCACCTTTTAAGAAAAATTATCCACCAACTCACAATTTACAGAGACAAAAGCTGTTTTTTGATCTGGCAAGAATGAATGAAGATCGTTGCAGCAAGAAAATCCTTCTGACAAAGCCCATGGGAAATAGTCCTCGGGTCAGACCCCTGCTAAAATGGATTGATTGTATCGAAAAAGATCTAAATATTTTAAAGGTTAAAAACTGGAAAACAGTTGCCAAAAGTATAGTTGCCTGGAGAAAACTTCTGGAAAAGGCCAGGGCTGTTGAGCCACTGAAGAAGAACTGATATTAACCTTTTCTCAATTAAATTTCACAAGTTTTTTTGTATTATTTTTTTTATTCAAATAAAGTACTTGGCGTTTTGTATTTTCTATCTTCTTTGCAATTCAAATATAAATACCCAAAAATTAAATTTTTTTTATCAAATCTCTTCAGCTCTTATGATGATGAAAAAAAAATTAATTTTAAAAATAATAAAGAAGTTTTATGGTATATGGGAAAAGAGTTGGAACACAATCTTCTATTTTACCAATACAAGTTCTTAAAAGTCTAATTTATAAAAACTTAAAGCTAATTATTGTTTCGGTAAAAATCTAAATATTAATATAAGAACAAAATAAACTTTTATTCTACGGGTTTAATAGTTTACAAGCATTTTAACTCACAAATCGAGTTCATGATTTAAGAAATAGAAGAAATATAATATCAAAAAATCATTTGATTAAAAACGTGCAAAAAAGAAGCTATACTAAAAAGATTAGTTTAAAAATCTCGAGACTAAAATGACACAACTGTCTTAGAAATTTGAATATAATTTGTCACTATATTTTTACGCATTTATTAAATTATTCACCACATATTTACTAATGTACCTACATACTATTGGTAAAAAAGACTCAATTTTCTTATGTGTTTGTGAGTTTTTCTTCACTCCAGTACGAAAACCTACCTATTTATGAAAATTAATTTCATTACTGAGACCAAATGGTGGCATCGGTAAGCAAAAGTACTCAAAAAAACTTTCTACTTTACAATTTTTTTACTATTTTTCCCAGTGTCATTGGGGTCCATATAGTTCTAATAACCAGAAAAATTTAATATTTAAAGATAAGAATAATTTGGGCCTTAAAGGGATAACATGCAACAGCTCCGATACACGGTGAGTTTTTTGTGGAATCCGGACTCTAACGCCAGTCAAGAGCGTCAGATCATGACAACGTGGCTACCGAAATCACGTTTCTTAAACCACAGAAACAAGCAAAAAATTTCAAGATAGAAACAATTTTTTTTTCCTTACAGTTATCTGATAATCCACCTTAACCTAAAAAAAAAAACAAATGCCTCTCGCAGGAATACCTCTGTTAAAATTTAAGTTGGTTACAGAGATATTGTAAAACAATATATATATGTTACACGAGATTGTCTCACAAACGGATTTCATGTCACTGTACAAGGACATCTCTTGTCTACTTTATCCTACATTTTACAGTTTATGACAAGGAAACGGACCTCTTTTCAAGATAAAAAAAAATGTAAATCTTAATCGTACGATGTTATCTATTAACCTCGTAAAAAATATGCATGTTTTCTCAAGAAGTACCTCAATTCGCAAGGCAACATCCACAGGAAGAAAGTTCTAGTGAGTCAGTGAACCTTATCTTAGATCCACACAGTGATACCGATGACAGGAAAGTGAAGATCGGGAAAGTGCTGAGAAAGCACATGGTAAAAGCACGTGGGAGGGACGTTGCCACAAACTTAAAATAAACGATGTCATATCATCGGATGCAATGGCTTGAAAGGAACTTAAATATTTGCACAGTATTAAAGTTGCAACAGGCTTGGAAGCTTACGGTGTTGTGTGATTTATTTATCAAGCATTTGTCAGTGGAAGAAGAACGCTCCGCTAAAAATGAAACAGTTTGACATTTTTCAATTCCTCTACACACTATTAGCTCACACTCTCTATATATTTATTTGTTTATTTATCTTGGTGGAATTTTCAATCGTTAATAAAATACATTTTAAAGCGCTCAATAGAGCTGAAATTTTACATACATGATTATTTTGAATGACAATACAGTAATTTAATTATAATTAATAAAAATTAATTGATTAAAACTAATTATTCAAAGAATTACAAAGCCAGCAACGTTGGTATCATTTTTGGCGACTTGTGTCAAAACTTGAAAAGGTTTTTTTCTCACATTTTAAAGCGCTCGTTTGAGCTGAAATTTTCTATACACTATAGTTTTGGGTAAAAATACGATAATTTAATTATAATTAATTAAAATTAGTTGACTGTAACAAATAATTTAAAGAATTACAAATACCACGTTACGTACCAGCCACGTTGGTTTGATTTTTAGCGACTTGGGTCAAAATTTTAAAAAGTTTTTTTTTTCTCACGTTTTAAAGCATTCAATTGAACTGAAATTTTATATACACGATTGTTTTGGATGAAAATACGATACTTTAATGATAATTACTAAAAGTTAATTACCGCTTAATGTTGTGATTCTGTCATACGTATATACGTATTTATATTAATTGTAACTATTTAATAAAAAGTAGCTAAAATAAAAGTTTTTTTTGTTGATCTAAGTAGGAATTGACTTAAAAATTTTTTTTTTATATTACTTGTTTTGAAAATATTACACGCTTTGCGTAAATTGCCGCTTGAATACGATCAAAAATAAGCTGAAAGAAATGTATACCGTAAAATTTTTTACAAAGGAATCTAAAATATAAGTGAACAATGTCCTTATGTTTTAAAGTAATTTATTCGAGGTATTATTCCAAGTTTTAGAAAATATTAGTATACTTCTAGAATTACAATCCTATAAATTTATAAGAAGTATCATTTCTTTTAAATAAACAGAATTTCAATAAGTCTTAATTTTTTCTATGCTCATCTTTTTCATTTTTAAAGCTCTCATTTTTATACCCGGTGTATAACGCGCACCGGTAAAACACGATCTTATTTTTTGTGTTAAAAGTGCGCGTTATACACCGGATTTTACGGTAAATGTTAAATGTAAATTCAAAAATACGAAAAAACAGGGAGAGGAGGGGGGCTTCAACTATTTTATATTTTAATACAGTAGAGTCCTAAAAACTAGGCATTCGATAACCCGGCAGTCCAGATAATTTGGCCGGACCCTTGCAGGTTGAATAAACTCTACGTTCGAAATTATTGCTGCTGTTACAGTTATTTAAAAAAAATTCCGGAAAATGATGATGTTAAGGACACTACCGAACAAATTCCTAAAATATCACATCGTGAGGAACTAAAGGCTATCTAAACCACAATTCGGTATTTTGAACAATAAGGTGCGTCGCTAATGGACTTACTATTCCTTCGTCATCTTCGTGATGAAGCAGCAAAACAAAGAGAATAGGACGAAAGACTACAGGACACTGAACATTTCTTTAAAAAAAGTAGTCAGTTTCCGTAAAGTCAGCTATTTAATTTTCATTATGGACATTATGATTTCATAAAGTATTTTTCTGTGGTGTGTCTGATCAGATAAATTATTGTATACTGTGTATTTATTAATTTTCATATTGTAAATGCTCTGTTCCTGTATACTTTGTGACGTCTCTCGCGTTCTTCTTCTAACATAACTCCTAAGTTCTTTGACGGCCACGATTAATGGCAAAACTTTTCCAACCCAATACCAAGAAGAGAAACAGAACGAATATGCAAATGAGATATACTTTAAAAGGATAGAGGGTTTGGTGAGATAAGCGGCAAACCTAGAGATAACTTAGTGCGGAATTGTTCGGAATAAATGTTAGACCTCCTACAGCTCTGGAAGAAGGATACGCTCATCGTCATTAATTATAAGAAGGATTAAGAAAGCCTGAGTATTCTCACCTACAAATAACATAATAGGAACATCTTCAACCTAGGAAGGAAGGTGACTCTATAAAAGGTAATATTTTGTATAGGAAGTTAGATTAGACAGTTAAATAAATATAATTAAGATAAGTGATCTAGTTGTGCGATCTGACTTGAATATTCAGTTTAATTGGTGGCTTATTCTCACTTAAAGAAAGTTATTATTTAGAATTAAGTAATTTAAGTTATTCTTAATAAAAGTTGTGTTAAGAATCCAAAATGTCTCATCTTTTAGATAATCCCACACCTCTAGGTTACGCGGATCCCGCAAGACATAGCTATCGCAGGATGGCTATGTCTCAACTTTTCCTTTGTTGAAGGGTATTTGTGCAGCTTATTTTCTATTGTATTCTCAAGCAAAGATTACAAACAAGTGCAGTACAATATTTTCTGAGGAAACACTTCCACTTAATCTTTTTTAATCTCATCTTCGATAACTCAGCATTTTCATAAACTCGCGACTACCCTTCGGTCCACATTAGGCTGAGTTTTAGGGACTCTAAAAGTATTTCACTGCTATAATTATTATTTATATATTATTCTTCTTGCTGTTTAAAATCTCATATGATTTGTTATATACAGGGTTGCCATAATTAAACTGCAAGTGTTCAAGGGGTGCTGGGGAGAAAACCACTGAGAATATTCCGGTGAAATTTGGTATCTACACGTTTCAGAACAAGCGTAAATCAAATATGCAAAAAAAGAAAATCGCCATTTTCACCAGATAGATGATGCTGTACCGTATTTTAACGCTCAGTGGTTGCATATACAACTTCCAGAACCGATAGACAGAGTATAATGACATTCTAAGAGGCATATAAACAATACACAAAATCACTTATAGTTTATCAAAATTCCATGCAATTCGCTTCAGTGATTAAATTTTTACAGTATCATGTAATCAGAAATCAGCGTAAATTAAGATCGCAAATTAAACAATCCATAAAGACGCTTCGTGAAACAATTAAACTATTATTTATTCAATGAAATTATCACATGATGTGCTCAATATGCGAACCACTGGATGCAACACATGCAGAAAACGTAAAACAGCACGGTCCACACACACACAGTCGCATTTAAAATCTCTGTTGTAACACACCTCATGTGTCTCGTTATGCTAGATTTCAATTCAGTAACAGAAGCATGTTGTTATCTATAAACCATAACTTTCAGATGTCCTCACAGATAAAAATCGTAAGGATTAAGGTCCGGTGAACGTGGGGGCCAGGCGTTTTCGAAACCTTTGCTTATGACTCGGTTCGCACCAAAAATGTAGCAATTTTTTAGCAGGTTCAGGGATGTGAGGGCGTGCTCCGTCCTGTATAAATACCGTGGTTTCTAAACAACGTCTCTCTTGAAATGCTGGAATCAATTGTTCTCTCAACATCGCTACTCAATGTAGTCTTGTGTTTATACTGTTGGATGGTCCTAAAATATGCATGTATGCCGCCGATAAGCATTGAAACACGGCACAACGCCATCTATCAAATTAAAATGAAGATTTTTTTTTTTTTTTTTTTTTTTTTTTGCATATTTGACTTGCGCATGTTTTTAAACGTATAAATACCAAATTTCACTGGAATATTCCGAGTAGTTTTCTCTCCAGCACCACTTGAACACTTGCATTTTATTTATGTCCACCCTACATATTATAAACATATATTAGCCGTTACCCTTCCGCATCGCTGCGTATTTCATGTTGCTCACTATATACCGGCCGTTAAATTTTATAAACTCGTTTAAAATTAAAAAAAAAAAATTTTTTTTAAAGGAAGAAATGATGATAAAGGAGTGCGATTTGCAAGAAAAGGGTCGCATAGAATTCGGTTTTTTTAGCAGCAAAAATATTTTTAGTCATGCCCGCATGAAATCATAGACGTGTGTTATCTGTAATAAGCTTCATGCACAGACTGGCGCTCCTCCATACAATGTCAATCTAGTAAAACAATTCTTATTGACTACCTTTGGGGAGGACAGAGGTTGTGTGAAAGATCGCATGGCTGTCATGGTTGAGTCGGAGAATGTTCTGGAGGTATGTTGAACAATTGTTATTGAAAGAACAAATTAATGAAGCCAGTACCAGTTTATCCACTGGGCACTTGGGGTGGGGGCCCCGGGACCTGGAAGAGCCCATAAGGGGCCCGGATAAGCTGTACTTAATCCGATTTTCTGGTAATAAATTTCGATCAGCCAGTGCCAAGGATGGCTGTACATCTTATGCTTCCAGGGCCCGAAATGAACTTAAATCGGCACTGAGTAAAACTCTTTGTGTAATAATTAATTTTCAGTAATTTTGAAGGACTCTTAGATCATTTTTAAGATTGTGGGGGTGTACAAATAGTGCCCCCAAAGTTTTTTTTCCGGGCCGCCTTCTTCCAAATCAGTGTCTGAATCCGAGTTTTCGAATGGTTTGTTAAGTTCTTATTTTCTATTTGTGATGTCTCTGAATGCATATGTTCATCATGCAGCGAGTTTTCCTCCTGGGAATGAAACGTAGGTCGATGATCACGTGCCGTATACAAATTTCTCTTTCCACTCATTTTTTAAGCAAAAAAAAAAAAACGGCACAGAAAGTCTGACGCTGATTAAATCGGCTCTGAATGGAGCGTACTTTTGTCCTGTACATTGTGTTTCAAATTGTCAGTGCCCTCTGCGAGAGATAGTTTTAACTGAAAATGTTTTTGCCTTTAAAAAAATCCGACTTTCTTGTGAGACTTTCTTGCAAACCGCGCTCCTTCAATGCCATTTCTTCCTTTTTTTTAATGAATTTTTAAAGTTTAAATGAACTTTTGGCACAACCTGTATATTTATGATTACAAATTGCTTTTTTGAGTAATTTATGTCTAAATCCCAGCATCAAGTTCATGATTGCATTCAAAACTGTTCTTATAGCCCTTGCCACATGATTTAATGACAGGGATTGAATTTCTAAGACTTTTGCACTCCCGTAACTCTTCCTTGGAATTCGATTTCTGCGAAACCCGTTCTACTTAATGACAGAAACATGCCTCCCGAATTTCAAGTTCTGTAAGCCTAATAGTTCGAAAACGGGAATTTTTGTCTAATTGCCATGCAACCCCCTTCTAACCAAATTGCAGATTTGTTGGTCTAATAGTTGAAAAACGAAAATTTATTTATCAATTACTCCTTCATACCCTTCCCCCCCCGCCACCGTTCTTGAGGGAGTATTCGTATGGGGAGCTCTTCTCATCAGAAGATGCATGCCAGCCATATTTCAAGTCTGAGGGTGATTTCATCTGATTTTCAATAGGTTTCTAAAATGATTAGCAATTTATGACTTGATATTATTTGCATGGTATTCTGTGACACTTTCCACTATGATACTGAAGTTTATTGGGAATAATATTTTTTCCTATTAAATATATAAAATGAGAATTAGTGAGTGTGTATTAACTTTTCAATATGAAGCCACACGAGGGCTATTGGGGACGAAGCTCGTAATTTTGAACCATTGTCAAGTGATGAGGACGACACCTAATCTAGCACCCCACTCTCCTAACTTCCGCACCATACCAACGTGAGAACTTAGGGCCACAACAAGACTCAAAAGCATCATTACTAGAACCTGTAACTCGACAATGCAAGCCACGAGTTCGTAACCATGATCATGGCCACTAGGTTACCGAGGCCCTTAAATATGTAAAATAGGATTAGGTAAAGTTTAAATGTATTGATTTTTTCTTAAAATAAAAATTTTAATTAACAATTGTTTAATATAGAGAGGATGCTTATATTAATCTTCTTTTTAAAAGAATCTAGATGATTTTATTGAGAAACTCAAAAAACCCATATGTAACTAAATTAAAAATTGAAGTGGAAAATTTTCAGATAAAATATCATGAATATTAATCTGAAAGATATAATTCATTTTCAGGTTTTTTAAAAAAAGTACTTGACAATAAAATCATATTAATTGCAAAATGGGTTATCTTTAAAACTTAACTTTTTACGAATAATTGTTTCTTTATTATGTAAGTGAAATTATACAAGTATTTAAGCAAAAAAAAAAAAAAAAAAACAGTCTTACAAATTTTAGCATTATTAGCACATCAAGTTCTTTAAAAAAAAATACGGATATACATTTAAAAACTATGTGATACAAGAGAAAATATTAAGAAAAAAATGCCGAAAAAGTTTCTCTTGCATATATTTAAATTATTACTTTTTAAAACCAAATTTCTGAAAAGTAAGGTATCTAAATACCTTTATCTTATTTAAAAACTGTATCGAGAAGAAGTATTTAAATAAGATAATATTTTTGAGTTGATTTGATTCAATTTCGAACAAGTTTCTTCCGACCTGGAATCGAAGCTAAAATCTTCAGTACTGCTGCCAGATATTTTTTTTAAAGCTGTCTAGAAAAACTTCTGTTCCAATTAACTTCCGAAAAGTAGGTCAAAACCTTTTCGTTGGATTATTGCCATAATTGAAGGAAAATTCTAGACCTTTTTCCTGTTCAATTACCGTCACTGAGGATGAGATCCCCAAAACGCAGACGATTTTATTGCATGAATTTACGAAGACTAGTTCCAAATATAATTAAAATGTTGTGTAACGGTTGATTTTTTTTTGACTCTCTAAAATAAAGATTTGTTCTATTAGTATTAAAATAATTATTCTTGGGATAATTCTTGGAATTTCATTAGTAGAAATTTCACGTTCGAAAAGAGAGACAAAGTATAGAGAAAAGTGTGATATAAATGTATGGTGATGCAAAAAAAAGAAAAAAAGATGGGTTAGAGATAAAAGAAAAGGCAAAGGAATCATTCCACGAAACAGAAAATTATTTCGTTGGTCATTCTTTTTCGTTGAAAACGCCCCCGTGACTTCGATTTTTCTTAGAAATTAAATAACAAATGTTAATTAGATTACGAGAAAATGCGATTAATCGTTTCCGAAACTTTTGTTTAGGATTCTAAAAATTAAAAAAAAAATTTCTTCCCATAATAGTTGGATAGACTTAATAGTTGTAAATTGAATTAATTATTGTATCACATATTTTAATACCTTTTCTTGTAAATTATTCATAAAGAAAAAGAATTCAATTACAATTTGGCAAAAATTCTTTTTTTTCCCCCGAAAGAAAATGTTCACACACGCACTCAAATTGTTCATTCTCATTAAAAACTTCATTTTCTCTTTTATTTTTTAAAAATAAAAATTTATTCGAAGTAAAGAACATTGTTGGGTATAATCAAAAATTATTTCTCTGAATCTTCATACCGCAGTTTCAAAAAAATAACGAAAATAATTATAGTATATTTCCGAATATAAATCAATCCGTGTATCAGTTGAGTATGCTTCTCCTTCAAAAATGTACCCGAAATTCAAAACTCGTACATAAGTCGAATTGAAGAGCAAAATTTTCAATTCACTACAATTTTTAAACATTCTGCAATGAAGGCGAAAATATAATAAAACAATGGAATCTTTTCCTATCAAATTGTTATAGAGCAGGGGTGGTCGGACTTTATCCAGGGTACGGACTACTTCTTAAGGTGTTGCGATCCACCCATTGGCGTTAGATGTAGCCATTTTACATTAAAATTGTATGTTTTCTTTATTTAGCACTTATTTTCGACATTTTGCCCCTCTTTTAAAATATGACAGAATACTATTTTTGCTACAAAAACTCAAGTAACATAAAATTGTCTAGTTGAATGTTTGAATAACTATTAGCGACTTCTAGCCCTTGAAGCATGGACGTATTCAATACAGCGAGCAGAGAAGAACGTGAATCGATGAATCTGAAACCGACGTATGTACGTAATTTGTTCGCTACCGAGTCCTCAGGACATGCCGTCAACACAAGAACCCAATCCCGTGGAAGCGCGGGAAGAGCTGATCATCAACATTTATTCTCCCCTTCATTCGGCGAGTGGGGAATGTTTCCCCTACAGTGTCAGTGAAAGTGTTAAGGGTCATCGTTTGCATCCAATGAAGGTACATGTATCGTCTACGCATTTATCGAATCATTTGCTTAAGTAAACACAGTCACATCGATTGAGAAAAGCAGATTCTAAAATCTAACTGGCATCAGTGTTCAATAAATAGGTTTGTTTTAGTAAGCGTGTTTTAAGTCTTAGTAAAGGCAATCACCCAAAAATGTCTTGGCGGTCCATCGGTCGATCGCGATCGACTTAATGCCTATTCCGGTTATAGAGTAAAACGACAGACGCCAACGATGTTAGTTTTTATATTTCTCTAATTAGCCATCTTTAGAGTTAACACATTTTTTCCGTTCATTCATTGCCTTGTACATTTTCTGTTCCTGTCAGACTTTCTGTGCCCTTTTTTTTTGTTTGGAAAATGTGTGGAAAGAGCAATTTGTATACGGTACGTGATCACCTATGTTTCATTTCCAGCAGGAAAAGCTTTCCGCATGATGATCGTATGCATTCAGAGACATCAAAAAGAAAATTAGAAATTTACAAACCATTCTAAAACTCAGATTCAGTTACTGATTTAGAAGTAGGTGGCCCTAAAAAAAACCCCACTATTTGCCCACCCCCACATTCTTAAAAATGATCTAAGAGTCCTTTAAAATTAAGGATTACACATATAACAGTTTTACTCACTCCCGATTTAAACTCATTTCAGGCCCTGGGCGCAGAAGATCTACAGGCCCACTTGGCACTGACGGACCGAAATTTATTACCAGAAAACCTGGTTATAAGGCCAGCTTATCTGGGCCCCGCTCCCAATGGATAAACCGGCACTGGTTTTACTAATAAATGTAACCCCGTTTTTGAAATAAATCAGATTTTCAAATATAGACGATCTTCAAGCAAAGAAAACTCAGTTAAACGCTAATCAATAGTTAATAAATAAAAATATTCTTGCCATTAAAAAATGTAATTTTTTAGAATTTTATTTTATTATTATTTTATATACACGTTAAAACAATTTCTTTTATATTTTAAAACATAAGTCAATCAATAATAAATGAAATGAAATGATAGAAATTTATCTAACGAGTGGTGCCAGTTTATACATTGGGTGCTTGAGGCGAGCGCCCAGGGGCCCAGATGAGCTGGACTTAACCAGATTTTCTGGTTGTAAGTTTCGATCTATACCTGTGCTAAGGGGGTCAATAGATCTTCTGCGCCCAAGCTCTGAAATGAATTTAAACTGGCACTGCTAATGAGTATGTATTTGTTATTATGGGATCATATACATTTAATAGTTGGTGTGTGCCGGTTAGTAAAATTTTCAATTACTGAAATAAAGATTATTTATCGCCGAAATCCAACATAGTTTTTCGTTAATTTGAAAGTATTGTGTGTTTACAGTTAAGTTTCACGAAATTTATCGATTCAGTTAGTGCGTCTGAAATTAAATATATCTATAAAATAAACTGTCCATTTCTACTATATTGTTATAAAATGTCCACTTATAAAAAAAAACAGGTCATTAAAGTGATTACGACATTCGCTTTATATTCACATCCCTTTAAAAAAATTAATGTAGTAACTAAAGTTTTAAATTGAATTTATGAATTATTTTAAGTCAATATAATTGTGATTTTGAAATATCAGTTATTAATTTCTGTAATTTTGATAGGTTTCGGCAACACACCTTGTAGTTCTAAAAAGTTGTCAAAAAGAGAAAGAAAATCATGTGGAAAAATAATTCTGAAAAAAAAAGCCGTATCAGGAAATTTTTTGTGAAATAAAACTGAAAAGCACTCATTAATCTAAAGATAATTCTGGAAATGATTCACTGTGTTCTTATCTTTGGATACCAAGGTAGGTTACTCTAGATCTTAGGGGTACGCTAGAGAAGTAGAATCGCGATCACCATTATGAGTGTTTGATTGTGTATCACGTACGCAAGATTCTCTCGTTGATCGCTGTATCCGATTTCACTAACGTTTGAGGAGCTCAATATCACGAATGTATCGGTTTTAAAGCACATGCTCATGGAGATATGGGAAGCTAAATCCCCATGGACAGTTCAGGAAGATATCTCTGATCGTTCAAGAAGAAACTGTGCAACATGTTACTCGTTCTAAATTCTAATTCAAAATGTAAGTTTTTGTGCTTTATTTCAAAGATATTTATATTGTTTAAAATTAATACAAAGTAATTTTATTTCTTGTTTACTTACACACGCGCATGTACTCTGCTGACCATTAGAATTGCTAGAAAAAGAAAGCAATATGGAACGCTCATGAAATTTACATGACAGCAAGAAGTTGCTGTGATATGCAGATTATTAGCCTTTCAACGCATTAATGGAAAGCAGGCACCGGTGACGACACCTACTATGGGCTTAAACAAATTTTATAGAACAAGACTTTCTCCTACACAAATCACATTTGAAAGTTGCTGCCTGATAAAAAGTAGCTGTAGTACCTCGTGTAAAACGAAGAAATACTTATCAGTATGTTTCTGACTCTGATAGAGTTTAAATTGTAGCCTATTGGAATTGCATCTCAGTAATTGCTCACTTTGGTTTATATGCCTTGCCTGCCTGCAGTACATGGAATAGATGGGTTCAGGATGGTCACCGTGCTGGATCTCAACAATCCACTGTTCCTAACAGCCGAGAAGATAGACATGCTACCGGCATAGCCTTAATGGATAATATACAGTGATGGCCAAAATTGTGGACATTGTTTTAAGACAATTTTCAATTGGACACTTTTTTAAATTCTTATGTTTTTTAAGTTTGTATGCTTATAGAAAATCTTACGTTGCATAAAATTTCAAAGCATTTTATATTATTTTTAAGAAAATTTAATACAGAATTCAATACAAAAAAGAAAACTCAAATATGTTAAAAGCAAAATAAGTTATGCTGCAATAACTGTCGATATACATTAGATACTGATGATAGCAGTGAGTTATCATAACTTAGTGAGATTGCGTGTATTCTTTATTACAGCTTCACATTGATGTTTCATTTAGATAAAAATAGTTTTAAGCTCTTCCTTCGTAATTACATGATGCCAGGAAACAATTATATCCTCAATTAGTTCCTTCTTATTTTATGGGTACCTCATTCGGACAAGAGTTTTCAAACGATGCCACAAGATTTCGATAGGATCGAGGTCAGGACTATTTCTCGGCCAGGACAACAACTCAATGATCTTAGAACGGTACCAGTCTTTCATTACTTTGCTGTGCGGCCAGGAGCAGAATCTTGTTGAAAAATAAATGAAGCATTGTTGGTAAACAGATCCCTGATGGATCACAGAAGTTTGGGTTCTAGAATGGTATCAATGTATTTTATGACATTCAGTGTGCAATCCATGATATGAAGGCGACCGATACCATCTGCTGATATGCATAACTAAATGATAAAACTATGTGGGTAATTTACAGTTGCTTGGATGCAGTCAGGATGTATCATTTCTGCTATTCTACGTCTTACATATATATTTTAGGCTATCGCTACCGAATAACAATATTTTAGTTTCATCCCTCAATATAACTTGTGACCAATAAGCATTTGTCCAATTAATGTGTTCTTTAATCCCTTTTGGCGCTTCTGAGAGTTGAGATACGGCTTTTTTCGTGGAATTCTACCTTTTAGTCACATTTACTAATCTACTCCTAAATGTTTTTGAACTGACAGAAACACCAGCATCACTCAAATCACTTCTGATGGATGTTCATGAAATTCTTTTATCTCTGAAACATAGTATTTTTGTTCTTCTGTCATCAACAGATGTGTCACACTTTATTCGGCATTTTCCTGCTTTTTTTTTAATTAAATATTTCTCCTGGCATCTTAAACAAAACTTTCAGTCTCCAGATGTAGTCACTGAACTACCCGCCTGTTATGTAATTTTAACAAAGGAAATACCACTTTCTCGTCACACATGTGTCCAATCTATTATTTTATTTGATGTCATTGCTTTTTGACTAAATATGATTGTTATCCTGGCCAGAAAACAGTCTTGACCTGAATCCTATCGAAAACTTGTGGCATCGTTTGAAAACTCTTGTCCGAATGAGGTACCCATGAAATTAAAAGGAACTAATTGAGGGTATAATTGTTTCCTGGAATCATGTAATAGCTAAGGAAGAGCTTAAAACTATTTTCAGCTCAATGAAACATCAATGCAAAGCCGTAATACAGAATAAAGGCAATCTCACTAAACTCTTACAACTCACTGCTATCATCAGTATCTAATATATATCGACAGTTATTGCAGCATAACTTTTTTTAATTTACAAATATTTGAATTTTCTTTTTTTGTATTGAAATTAGTATTAAATTGTCTTTAAAATGATATAAAATACTTTGCATTTTGTGCAACGTAAAATTTTCTATAAGCATAGAAACTTACAAAACATAATTTAAAAAAGTATCCACAATTTTGGCCATTACTGTAGTCACGTTTCGAGCCACGAGTCAAGAAATGAGATAGTTTGCAAAACATCAAGTATCTACACAAACAGTACGAAGACTTTTGCAGGAATATGAACTGACAGCTTGGTGACCATGGTTTTGGCTACCTTTGACGATACATCAGACAGATATGCTTTAAGTATCCGACTACGTTCGGAACCGTGATTTTGCAAAAGCGTATAAATGGATAATATTTATGATATTTAGTGTCACTTAGATTAGAAAATGTATATAAAATTGTTTTAAAAAAAGTGTTACAATAAAAATGCATCTAAGTACAATATTTTGACAAAAAATGAACATAGAATGATCCATTTTCAAAATATTCTCCTTTTGTTAAAAATGCTTCTATTATAATAATATTTTGCCTGTATATAGCTCAGACCTCTCTACAGAGGCTCAACTAGAATTTTTGAAATATATAACTTAGAAGTGGGTTTATCCATGTTTTACGACAACAGAGAGAAGAAATTTTAAGAAAAAAACTCCGATAATTATTTCAAATTATTGTAATTCTGAAAATAATGTGAATTTTTCAAAAATCATAGTTGAGCCTCTGTACAGAGGTCTGAACGATATACAGGAAAAATATTATTATAATAGAAGCATTTTTCGCAAAAGGAGAACATTTTGAAAAAAGGTTATTCTAAGTTAATTTTTTGCCGAAATATTGTATTTAAATAATTTTTTTGTCAAAATGTCCTTAAAACAATTTTCTATATGTATTCTAATCTAAGTGGCGCTAAATATCATGAAAGTAATCCATTTATGCGCATTTTTAAAATCACGGTTCCGAACGTAGTCGGATGCCTTAAATGGTGTGATTAATACAACCTGGATGCAGAAGTGGCATAATTTCATACGAATCCAGGTTCTGTTTACAGGATCATGATGGTTGCATCCCCGTCTGGCGGGATAGTGGATAATGCACATTAATTATCGTACATTCGACATCGCCATACTGGCTTTTCACCTGAAGTGCTGGTTTTAAGTGTCATTAGATACACATCTCTATCAACTCTTTTTTGCATTAGTGGCACATATATAAAACAGAAGCTCTTACATTTCTAGCATGTTAAGGCCAATGGCCCAATCCTTTCTTCGAGCCCTACAAAACTCTACGCTTCAACAGGTCAATGCATGACTGCACGCTGTCGGTATTGTAGGGTGAGTGAGTGAGTTTGGTGTTTAATGGCTCAAGAGCCAGTTTTGGCTATACTGCACCAAACATTCATAGGTCTGTGGTGTGGACGGGAAAAGAAGAAAAGGTGAAATTGGATGACAAGATGGAGGGTCGAAAATACAGAAGGATCACTGGGGTACCCCGGGGTCGTGACACCCGTGTTTACCAAAGATATTAAACCCCTTGGGAAAAGGAAAAGATCACTAGGGTACCTCGGGATTGTGACACCCGTACCCACCTAAAGAAGGTGAGCCCCCTGAGGGGGCGGTATTGTAGGGACCTTCTTTGATACAGAAAATGTTCAACTACGGTCTTGGCCAACGTGTTCTCAAGATCTATCACCAGTAGAAAACGTCTGGTCAATAGTTGCCAAACAACTGGCTCGTCACCATACTCCAGTCACTTAAGTCAATGAACTGTGGAATCGTGCCGAAGATGCATTGGAAACTGTATCTGTACAGGCCCTCAAATCTCTGTTTCACTTAACCCTTTATCTACTGACGGTACTTATAAGTACCATTCACTTTAAAATTGCATAGAATAACCATTTTTACGAATACTATGACGATACTTAGCAAGAATATTCTTAGAAATCCACTCTTTCGAGATATATGGCAACATGGGTTCTATGATGAGTATTTTAGCGAAGAAGGCGAATAGTTTTATAGCAGAAATTAGGTTTTCACCTAACGGCGTTTTCAGCGGATTGTGAAGATTGTCATTTTTGTTCCGAAAGAATAGTTAATGTTAAAAGGTAAGTGTCTTATTTTTTATGCATTAATGAAGACCTTAGAAAACAATTTTACTATTTATTTTAAGTGAACAGAGTGTATAATTAATTTTACAGTTGAATATCTTTAATTAATTAATTAGATCTAACGGATTAAATTTCCCAAAGTAGAGTATTTTGTTAATGTATATCCCTTAATTTTCAATGTAGTGATTCAAAAAAAAAAGTATTGCATGAAAAAAAACTGCAGTAAATCTTAATGCGATAGATAAAGGGTCAATGCCCAGGCGTATAAGAGCTATTATTGTTGCCAGAGGTGGCTTTTCTGGGTACTGATTTCTCAGGATCTATGATTTCAAATTTCTCGAAAATTTAATCATTTATTATTTCTAGTTTTATATATTTGCCTAATAAATACCATTTTGTTAATTGTATTTCTTCTTGATGTAGCAATTCTAATGGCCAGTAGTATATATGTTTATTTATATATGATGGAACACAACTTACAATTACTTTTATTTTAGGTACACTCACTCAAAAAATGTATAAATCGCTGATGCATGCGACACTCGATTAAATATTGATATATAAAACTCATTTAAACATCTATTTAAAAACAGAAAACACACGGATGATATGCCTTGATACTTTACTAGATTGTCAATGTAATTAATTTTATAAATATGTTTGTTTTGAATCATATTTTCGCTAAGTGCTTTTTATATTTGAGTTACTAATCACTCTTCCTGTCCAACAAATCCATTAGATTTTCTCCATCCATAAGTATTTTCCAATACATACATTAAAATCAATATTTAACG
>BMAV01002713.1:0-10119 GCA_019973955.1 Trichonephila inaurata madagascariensis
AAAGACGAACGATTGAAAAGGAAAAACTGCAATTAAAATTTTTTTCTTTTTTTTCGGTGTTTTTCGAACTTGTCATAGAAATGCATTACCAAAGTGCAATAACTCGTTCTAATAATCGCAGGGTAATGTTTTAAGTGTCTTTGGGTTTGGGGCGGCCTCTCGTTTGAATGACACCCGGGTTTTTAAAATCGGTCGGTAATTTGGTTTTGAGGCCAAATAGGTCGGTTTTTTCTAGAAGGTGTTTCATTTGAAAAAATACAGGAATTTGGTGAAACGGAGACCAGATTTGATTCCTGGTCAAATTTGAGTGAAATGGGTAACTTTGGTAAGTTTCAGGGTAAAAAAACAAAAGTGGTGGGCATGACACTGAAACAGACTATTGAAAGAGGGCACGAATTTCAAAGAAACCGTTGGGCTTAACTTTTGAACTAATTGGGAAATTTCGACAAGCGCCATGCATATTCGTGATCAGCGTTGATTCTGTGCAAGAAAAACAACGTTTGTGGAGGGGCCCGGGTTTTTAAATCTTTCGGTAAGTTGGCTTTCAAGCCAAATTGGTCGGTTTTTCAAGAAGGTGTTTCATTTTAAAACAAATTACAGGAATTTTCAGAAACGGAGACCAGATTTGGGTTCCTGGTCAAATTTTGAGTGAAATGGGTAACTTTGGTAAGTTTCTAGGGTAAAAAAATAGTGGTGGGCATGTCACTGAACAGACTATTGAAAAAAGGGAACAAATTTCAAAGAAACCGTTGGAAATAACTTTTACTAATTGAATTTCGACGCGCCATACACATAATCTTGATCAGCGTTGAATTCTGTGAAGAAAAACCTAAGTTTGGTGAGAACTGAGGAAGACAAAAAATGATCCAAACGCACGGAAAAAAGAAATGCGTCGCAATTGCCCATATGAAAGACGAACGCTAAAAAAGGATAATACCGCAATTAAAATTTTTACTTTTTTCGGTGTTTTTCTGAAACTTGTCATAAAATGCATTACCAAAGTGCAAAACTCGAGTTCAATAATCGCAGGGTAATGTTTTAAGTGTCTTTGGTTAGGGCAGTCTTGTTCGAATGACAACTGGGTTTTTTAAAAACGGTCGGTAAGTTGGCTTTCAAAAAGGTCAGTTTTTTCCCAAAAAGGTATTTCATTTTAAAAAAATTTCAGGAAGTTCAGAAATGGAGACCAGATTTGCATTCCTGGTCACCTGAGTGAAACGGGTAACTTTGGTAAGTTTCTAGGAAAAAAATAGGTGGGATGCCCCTGAAACAGACTATTAAAGAGGGCACGAATTTCAAAGAAATCGTTGGGCTTAACTTTTGAACTAATTGGGAAATTTTGACAAGCATGCATTTCGTGATCAGTGTTGAATTCTGTGCAAGAAAAACTAAGTCTGGTGAGAAGTGGCCGGTTTTTGAATTTGTTCGGTAAGTTGGCTTTCGCCAAATAGGTCGGTATTTTCAAGAAGGTGTTTTATTTTAAAACAAATTACAGGAATTTTGAAACGAAGACCAGAGTTGGATTCCCGGTCAAATTTTGAGTGAAATGGGTAACTTTGGTAAGTTTCATTGTAAAAAAAAAAGTGGTGGGCATGCACCGGAAACACACTATTGAAAAGGGCACGAATTTCAAAGAAACCGTTGGGCATAACTTTTGGGAAAAAATTGAATTTCGACAAGCGCTATGCATATTCGTGATCAGCGTTCAATTCTGTGCAAGAAAAAAATAAGTTTGGTGAGAATGGAGGAAGACAAAAAATGATCCAAACGCACGGAAAAGAAATGCGTCGCAAGTAAGCCCGAATGAAAGACGAACGCTTCAAAAAGGGTAATACGCAATTAAAATTTTTACTTTTTTCGGTGTTTTTCTGAAACTTGTCATAGAAATGCATTACCCAAAGTGCAATAACTCGATTTCTAATAATCGAGGTAATGTTTTTAAATGTCTTTGGGTTTGGGGCGTCTCATTCGAATGACACCCGGTTTTTAAAATCGGTCGGTAAGTTGGCTTTCAAGCAAAAATTTGGGCGGTTTTTTTAAGAAGGTGTTTCATTTAAAACAAATTACAGGAATTTTGAAACGGAGACCAGATTTGGATTCCGGTCAAATTTCGAGTGAAATGGGTAACTTTTGGGAAGTTTCTAGGAAAAAAAAAAAAGTGGTGGGCATGTCACCGAAACAGACTATTGAAAGAGGGCACGAATTTCAAAGAAACCGTTAGCTAACTTTTGAACTAATGTAATTTACAAGCGCCATGCTATTTGGATCAGCAAATTCCCAAGAAAACAAGTTTGGTGAGAAGAGCCGGTTTTGAAATCTTTTAAGTTGGCTTTCGCCAAAAAAGGGCGGTTTTTCAAAAGGGTTTTATTTTAAAACAAATTACAGAATTTCGAAACAAAACCAGGTTTTACCCCTTTATTTTGATGAAATGGGTAACTTTGGGAAGTTTCTATTGAAAAAAAAAAAGTGGTATGTCCAAAAACACTATTGAAAAGGGGGACAATTTAAAGAAACCGTTGGGCATAACTTTTTAAATAATTGAATTTCGACGAAATCGCTATGCATATTCGTGATCAGCGTTAAATTCTGTGTGCAAGAAAAACTAAGATTGGTGAGAGGTGGAGGAGAGACAAAAATGATCAAACGCACGGATGAATTAAGCCCGAATAGAAAAGAGGAACGCTTCCAAAAAAGGATAATACCGCAGGTAAAATTTTACTTTTTTCGGTGCTTTTTCTGAAACTTGTCATAGAAATGCATTACCAAAGTTAAAATACTCAGTTCTAATAATCGCGGGAGGTAATGTTTTAGGAGTGTCTTTGGGTTTTGAGGCGAACTCGTTCGAATGATACGGTTTTTAAAAATCGGTCGGTAAGGTTATTTTGAAGCAAAATAGGTCTTTTCAAGAAGGTGTTTCATTTTGAAGCAAATTACAGAATTTCGTGAAACGGAGACCAGATTTGGATTCCTGTGGTCAAATTTTGAGTGAAATGGGTAGCTTTGGTGGTAAGTTTCTAGAGGGTAAAAAATAGTGAAGGTAAGGCATGTCACTTTGAAACAGACTATTGAAAGAGGGAACAAATTTCAAAGAAACCGTTGGAAATAACTTTTGTACTAGTGGAATTTCGACAAGCGCCATACACATAATCTTGATCCAGCGTTGAATTCTGTGAAAAGAAAAACTAAGTTTGGTGAGAGAACTGGAGGAGAGAGACAAAAATGATCCAAACGCACGGAAAGAAATGTCCTGCAATTAAGCCCATATGAAAGACGAACGCTAAAAAAAAAGGATAATACCGCAATTAAAATTTTTACTTTTTTTTTCGGTGTTTTCTGAAACTTGTCATAAAAATGCATTACCAAGTGCAATAACTCGGGGGTTCTAATAATCGCGGGGTAATGTTTAAGTGTCTTTGGGTTTAGGGGCAGCTTCTTGTTCAGCGAATGACAACTGGGTTTAAAATCGGTCGGTAAGTTGGCTTTAGGAGCCAAAAAGGTCCAGTTTCAAGAAGATTATTTCATTTAAAAAATTAGAGTTTCGTGAAATGGAGACCAGATTTGCATTCCTGGTCAGAATTTCGAAATTAAGGAAACGGGTAACTTTGGTAAGTTTCTAGGGTAAAATAGTGGTGGGCATGTCACTGAAACAGACTTCAATAAAAGAGGGCACGAATTTTAAAGAAATCGCGTTGGGCTTAACTTTTGAACTAAGTGGGGAATTTCCGACAAGCGCCATACATTTTCGTGATCCAGTGTTAATTCTGTGCAAAAGGAAAAAACTAAGTCTGGTGAGAGTGGCCGGTTTTTGAATTCGTTCATTAAGTTGGCTTTCAAAGCCAAATAGGTCAGTATTTTCAAGAAGGTGTTTTATTTTAAAACAAATTACAGAATTTCGTGAAACGAAGACCAGGTTGGATTCCTGGTCAAAATTTCAGTGAAATGGGTAACTTTGGTAGAAGTTTCTATTGTAAAAATAGTGGTGGGCATGTCGCAAAACACGCATTGAAAAAAGGGCACGAATTTCAAAGAAACCGTTGGGCATAACTTTTGAAATAATTGGAATTTCGACAAGCGCTATGCATATTCGTGATCAGCGTTCAATTCTGTGCAAGAAAAACTAAGTTTGGTGAGAATGGGAGGAGAAGACAAAAAAAAAATGATCAAACACACGGAAAGAAATGCGTCGCAAATGGCCGAATGAAAGACGAACGCTTCAAAAAAGGATAATACCGCAATTAAAATTTTTACTTTTTTTTCGGTGTTTTCTGAAACTTTATCATAAAAGTACATTACCAAAGTGCAATATCGATTTCTAATAATCGTAGTGTAATGTTTAAAGTGTCTTTGGGTTTGGGGGCGGCCTCTCATTCGAATGACACGGTTTTAAAATCGGTGCGTGAGTTAGCTTTCAAGCAAAATTGGTCGGTTTTTCAAAGGTGTTTCATTTAAAACAAATTACAGAGGAATTTCGTGAAACGGAGACCAGATTTGATTCCTGGTCAAATTCAGTGAAATGGGTAACTTTTGAGGTACAGTTCTAGGGTAAAAAAAATAGTGGTGGAGCATGTCACTGAAACAGACTATTGAAAGAGGGGCACGAATTTCAAAGAAACCGTTGAATAACTTTTGAAATAATTGTAATTTCGACAAGAAGCGCCATGCATATTTGTGATCAGCGTTAAATTCTGTGCAAGAAAAACTAAGTTTGGTGAGAGGTGGAAGACAAAAAAATGATGAAGTCAAACGCACGGATGAGGTAAGCCCGAATGAAAGAGAGGAACGCTTCAAAAAGGATAATATACTGTAATTAAAATTTTTACTTTTTTCGGTGTTTTCTGAAAACTTTTGTCATGAAATGCATTACCAAGTGCAATAACTCGAGTTCTAATAATCGCAGGTAATGTTTTAAGTGTCTTTGGGTTTTGGGGGCGGCCTCTCGTTCGAATGATGATACCCGGTTTTTAAAATCGGTCGGTAGAAAGTGGCTTTGAAGCCAAATAAGGTCTTTTTTCAGAAGGTGTTTCATTTTAAAAAATTACAGAAATTTTGTGAAACGGAACCAATTTGGATTCCTGGTCAAATTTCGAGGTGAAACAGGTCACATTGTGGTAAGTCTCTAGGGTAAAAAAAATAGTGGTGGGCATGTCACTGAAACAGACTATCAGAAAGAAGGTCACAATTTCAAAAGAAACCGTTAAGGCATAACTTTTGAACTAATTAGAATTTCGTCAAGCGCCATACATGTCGTGATCAGCGTTGCGAGATTCTGTGCAAGAAAAACTAAGTTTGGTGAGGGTGGAGGAAGACAAAAAATGATCCAAACGCACGGAAAGAAGAAATACGTCGCAAGTAAGCCCGAATAAGAAGAACGAACGCTTCAAAAAAGGATAATACCGCAATTAAAATTTTTTACTTTTTTTTCGGTGTTTTTCTGAAACTTGTCATAGAAATGCATTACCAAAAGTGCAATAACTCGATATCTAATAATCGTAGTGTAATGTTTTGGATTTCTTTGGGTTTTGGGGGCGGCCTCTCATTCAGCGAATGACACAGTTTTTTAAAATTGGTCAGTAAGTTTGCTTTCAAGCCAAATTGGTCAGTTTTCAAGAAGGTGTTTCATTTAAAACAAATTACAGAATTTCATTGAAACGGAGACCAGATTTGGATTCCTGGTCAAATTTCAGTGGGAAATGGTAGCTTTGGTAAGTTCTAGGGTAAAAAAAATAGTGCTGGGCATGTCACTGGAAACAGACTATTGAAAGAGGGGCACAATTTCAAAAGAAACCGTTGGGCTTAACTTTTGAACTAGTGGAATTTCGACAAACGCCCGCACATATTAAAGGCGTCGTACGGTCTGTGCAAAAGAAAACTAAGTTTGGTGAGAAGTAGCCGGTTTTTGAAGAAATCTTTCAGTAAAGTTAGCTTTCAAACCAAATAGGTCAGTTTTCAAGAAGGTGTTTTATTTTAAAAACAAATTACGAATTTCGTGAAACGAAGACCAGAGTTGGATTCCTGGTCCAAATTTCTAGTGAAATGGGTAACTTTGGTAGAGATTTCTATTGTAAAAAAAAATAGTGGTGGAGCATGTCGCACAAAACACACTATTGAAAGATGTCACAATTTCAAAGAAACCGTTGGGCATAACTTTTGAAATAATTGGAATTTCGACAAGGCGCCATACATATTCGTGATCAGCGTTGAATTCACCAATACCAAGAGAAAAAACTAAGTTTGGTGAGGTGGGAGGAAGACAAAAATGATCAAACGCACGGAAAAGAGAAATGCGTCGCAATTAAAGCCCATATGAAGACGAACGCTTCCAAAAGGATAATACTGCAATTAAAATTTTTTTACTTTTTTCGGTGTTTTTCTGAAACTTGTCATAAATACATTACAAAAGTCACAATAACTCGAGTTCTAGTAATCGCAGGGTAATGTTTTAGGAGTGTCTTTGGGTTTTAGGGGCAGCTTCTTGTTCGAATGACATGGGTTTTTAAAATCCGGTCGGTAAGTTGGCTTTCAAAGCCAAAAGGTCAGTTTTCAAGAAGGTGTTTCATTTTAAAAAATTACAGAATTTCGTGAAACGGAGACCAGATTTGCATTCGGTCAAATTTCGAGTGAAACGGAGGTAACTTTGAAAAGGTAAGTTTCTAGGGTAAAAATAGTGCTGGGCATGTCACCAAAACAGACTATTGAAAAGAGGGGCACAATTTCAAAGAAACCGTTAGGCTTAACGCGAACTAATTGGAATTTCGACAAGCGCCATGCATTTTCGTGTTGATCAGTGTTGAATTCTGTGCAAAGAAAAACTAAGTCTGGTGAGAAGTGGCCGGTTTTGGAATTCGTTCGGTAAGTTAACTTTCCAAGCAAATAGGTCAGTATTATTTTACAAGAATGTGTTTCATTCTTAAAATAATTTACAGAATTTCGTGAAACGGAGACAGATTTGGATTCTAGTCAAATTTCGAGTGAAATGGGTCCCTTTGAGAGTAAGTTTCTACAGGGTAAAAATAGTGGTGGGCATGTCACTGAAACAGACTATTGAAAAGAGAGCACGAATTTCGAGAAACCGTTGGGCATAACTTTTGGGGAAATAATAGTGGAATTTCGATAAGCGCCATGCATATTCGTGATCAGCGTTAAATTCTGTGCAAGAAAAACTAAGTTTGGTGAGGTGGAGGAAGACCAAAAATGATCCAAACGCACGAATGAATTAAGCCCGAATGAAAGACGAACGCTTCAAAAGGATAATACCGCAATTAAAAATTTTTACTTTTTCGGTGTTTTTCTGATACTTGTCATAGAAATGCATTACCAAAGTGCAATAACTCGAGTTCTAATATTCGCAGGGTAAAGTTTTTAAGTGTCTTTGGGTTTGGGGCGGCCTCTCGTTCAAATGATACCCGGTTTTTAAAATCGGTCGGTAAGTTACTTTGAAGCCAAATAGGTCTTTTTCAAGAAGGTGTTTCATTTTAAAAAAATTACAGAAATTTTGTGAAACGGAGACCAGATTTGGATTCCTGGTCAAATTTCGAGTGAAACGGGTCACTTTGGTAAGTCTCTAGGGTAAAAAAAAATAGTGGTGGGCATGTCACTGAAACAGACTATCGAAAGAGGGCACGAATTTCAAAGAAACCGTTGGGCATAACTTTTGAACTAATTAGAATTTCGACAAGCGCCATACATATTCGTGATCAGCGTTGAATTCTGTGCAAGAAATACTAAGTTTGGTGAGAATTGGAGGAAGACAAAAAATGATCCAAACGCACGGAAAAGAGAAATGCGTCGCAAGTAAGCCCGAATGAAGAAGACGAACGTTTCAAAAGGATAATACCGCAATTAAAATTTTTACTTTTTCGGTGTTTTTCTGAAACTTGTCATAGAAATGCATTACCAAAGTGCAATAACTCGATATCTAATGATCGTAGTGTAATGTTTTAAGTGTCTTTGGGTTTGGGGGCGGCCTCTCATTCGAATGACACCCGGTTTTTAAAAATCGGTCGGTAAGTTGGCTTTCAAGACAAATTGGTCGGTTTTTTTCAAGAAGGTGTTTCATTTTAAAACAAATTACAGGAATTTCGTGAAACGGAGACCAGATTTGGATTCCTGGTCAAATTTCGAGTGAAATGGGTAACTTTGGTAAGTTTCTAGGGTAAAAAAATAGTGGTGGGCATGTCACTGAAACACACTATTGAAAGATGTCACGAATTTCAAAGAAACCGTTGGGCATAACTTTTGAAATAATTGGAATTTCGACAAGCGCCATACATATTCGTGATCAGCGTTGAATTCTGTGCAAGAAAAACTAAGTTTGGTGAGAGTGGAGGAAGACAAAAAATGATCAAACGCACGGAAAAGAGAAATGCGTCGCAATTAAGCCCATATGAAAGACGAACGCTTCAAAAAGGATAATACTGCAATTAAAAATTTTTTACTTTTTTTTCGGTGTTTTTCTGAAACTTGTTAAAAAATGCATTACCAAAGTGCAATAACTCGAGTTCTAATAATCGCAGGGTAATGTTTTAAGTGTCTTTGGGTATAGGCGCAGCTTCTTGTTCGAATGACAACTGGGTTTTTAAAATCGGTCGGTAAGTTGGCTTTCAAGCCAAAAAGGTCGGTTTTTTCAAGATGGTGTTTCATTTTAAAAAAAATTACAGGAATTTCGTGAAACGGAGACCAGATTTGCATTCCTGGTCAAATTTCGAGTGAAACGGGTAACTTTGGTAAGTTTCTAGGGTAAAAAATAGTGGTGGGCATGTCACTGAAACAGACTATTGAAAGAGGGCACGAATTTCAAAGAAACCGTTGGGCTTAACTTTTGAACTAATTGGAATTTCGACAAGCGCCATGCATTTTCGTGATCAGTGTTGAATTCTGTGCAAGAAAAACTAAGTCTGGTGAGAAGTGGCCGGTTTTTGGAATTCGTTCGGTAAGTTGGCTTTCAAGCCAAATAGGTCGGTATTTTCAAGAAGGTGTTTCATTCTTAAAATAATTTACAGGAATTTCGTGAAACGGAGACCAGATTTGGATTCCTAGTCAAATTTCGAGTGAAATGGGTCACTTTGGTAAGTTTCTAGGGTAAAAAAAAATAGTGGTGGGCATGTCACTGAAACAGACTATTGAAAGAGAGCACGAATTTCAAAGAAACCGTTGGGCATAACTTTTGAAATAATTGGAATTTCGACAAGCGCCATGCATATTCGTGATCAGCGTTAAATTCTGTGCAAGAAAAACTAAGTTTGGTGAGAATTGGAGGAAGACAAAAAATGATCCAAACGCACGAATGAATTAAGCCCGAATGAAAGACGAACGCTTCAAAAAGGATAATACCGCAATTAAAAAATTTTTACTTTTTTTTCGTGTTTTCTGAAACTTGTCATAGAAATGCATTACCAAAGTGCAATAACTCGAGTTCTAATAATCGCAGGGTAATGTTTTAAGTGTCTTTGGGTTTGGGGGCGGCCTCTCGTTCAAATGATACCCGGTTTTTTAAAATCGGTCGGTAAGTTGGCTTTGAAGCCAAATAGGTCTTTTTTTTCAAGAAGGTGTTTCATTTTAAAAAAATTACAGAAATTTTGTGAAACGGAGACCAGATTTGGATTCCTGGTCAAATTTCGAGTGAAACGGGTCACTTTGGTAAGTCTCTAGGGTAAAAAAAAAAATAGTGGTGGGCATGTCACTGAAACAGACTATCGAAAGAGGGCACGAATTTCAAAGAAACCGTTGGGCATAACTTTTGAACTAATTAGAATTTCGACAAGCGCCATACATATTCGTGATCAGCGTTGAATTCTGTGCAAGAAATACTAAGTTTGGTGAGAATTGGAGGAAGACAAAAAAATGATCCAAACGCACGGAAAAGAGAAATGCGTCGCAAGTAAGCCCGAATGAAAGACGAACGTTTCAAAAAGGATAATACCGCAATTAAAAATTTTTACTTTTTTTTCGGTGTTTTTCTGAAACTTGTCATAGAAATGCATTACCAAAGTGCAATAACTCGATATCTAATGATCGTAGTGTAATGTTTTAAGTGTCTTTGGGTTTGGGGGCGGCCTCTCATTCGAATGACACCCGGTTTTAAAATCGGTCGGTAAGTTCTTTCAAGACAAATTTTCTTTTTTT
>BMAV01002714.1:0-35538 GCA_019973955.1 Trichonephila inaurata madagascariensis
TTTTTTGTATAAAGGGGCGGGAGAGGTTGTGATTTTAAATGTAAATCATTTTGTGAAATCTGATAAATTTCTCAGAATTAAACTTTATTTTCATATTTACGTTTTGGAAAAGATTCATTATGTTAAAACTAATATTGTATTAATTGTTAAAAATTAATGGAGTTGATATCAAATGTTATTCGAACTCCTCTTTTTCAATTTGATTGCAGACTTTTATTGAACGTTTTATTTGTTTCCCCTTCTCTATTAATAGAATTATGTTCAAACGTTAAAAAAAACAATATCCACAAGCCTGGAGAAAGTTTTTGTGTATAAATAGAAAAACATCTTAATATACTGATGTAAATTTATATAGTTTTATTACAACTTTCTAATTTATGGTACTGTTATTCCTAGTTTTTAATATTCAAGTAATATGCATTTATTTTGCTTTATTTTTTAAAATTCCTAAAATACACATTTTTAAATGAGGTTAAAAGATATAAATATAGATGATTATTTATACTTATTCACCGCATATTTACATGCACCAGCCTAGAATCTTTGAAAGATTTTTAAAGTGAAAATATACGTGTGGTTGGTTTATATAAGGATTATGTAATCGGAAAAAACGTGATTTAGATAAAATGTTTTTTTTAAACCATTTTTCGTTTGCTTTGCGCAGGCGATGTTAATTTTCTAATTTTTTGGGTGTGTTGAATGCAACTTTTATTCTAAATGAAGAAAAAAGTGCCACAAATCCTTCAAATTCAGTGTCAGAATCCGAGTTCCTGAATAGTGTGTAAAATTTTAATATATTCATTAAGATAAATTTGAAGAACAAAACATTTCTATCTAATAAAAAGCAATACAATATAAGTCATGCTTCACACACACACACACACACACACACAACAGTATTCATATAAGAAATCAACAGTATTTTTTAGTTTATTTCCTGTGAGCATTTTTTTTGGATAGCCTCCCGTATGTCGAAGCCTGAGTATCACTTATAATTAGCCAACAGTAGTCTGCGATCATTGACTCAATCTAACGACCCTGTATCCGTCCCCTTCTGCGTATCTTGATGGGGAAACCTTTCGTGTCCATCCTTTCGTTTCCCCCGTTCTTGGGAATAAATTAAGATGGGAATGTAAAAAATAGATATTTAGAGATATATTGTATCCCACATCATGAAACTTTTGTTGGAGTTCTTTCACTAACTGTTGATAGTTCTCATTTTTTGCCACTTAGAAATCCTCATACCACACTTTTTTAAAGGCTTCGCGGGTTATTTACTATTTCCCTTCCAGAATTTGATCAAAAGCGGGGTCCTTCATAATTTTGCGTATTTGAGGGTCACGAAGATTCCATCAATCTTTTTATCACTCCCAAACTCGGGAAATTTTGATCTAAAGGGATTGGGAAAACCCCCTCCATCCTTGTCCAAATTCCAGCTCAATGTGCAGGGGTGGAAGCAGAATGTCCTTTGGGTTTACTGGAGGGTCATTTGGGACATTTCGCTTAACGGATTTCAGAATTCTGGACGGCCGTTTGTCTTGTATGTAGTGCGATTTTCGATTTTTTTCTGTCCACAAAACGAAAACAGCGGGACTTGGTATAACAACCATCCCCCTAGTAAAAAAATGACTTTCAAGTCACCACAGATATGCCATTTATGATCCTCATTTTTTAACTCTATAAGAAATTTCACATTTGCATACGTTTCCTTCACGTGAACGGAATGTCCAATGGGAATGGGAAGAAGAAGGTTGCGCCGTAGTGTAGCAATACTCTTTTCACAAACTAAGCTTGGAAGATTCTAGAAACAATCTCTAGTTATTTGGATCTTAACTGATGTTCATGAAATTCACAAAACCATTAACATCAATACATGCAACCAGATGTCCTTTCTTCTCAAAGAAAGGAAGATGATTCTTTTCACTAGTCTTGTATTCTGTAACCTTGACGCCGGCTAGAAGTAGATTCCATTGCTGCAGCCTGAATGCCAGAAGCTATGTCTTCTGCTTTGGAGAGTCAAGATCTCTTACAAGTTCACTCTATTCTGATTTATTTAGTTTGTGGGGAGGGATTCATTACTTGAATCATGCACTATTGTCTATTATTTGTTCTACTGACGCTATAGGCTACACTCAAGACTTCCATCTACCCGAATGTAAAGATGAGTGAAAATACAGCTATATATGAGTAAGGAGGAGTTCTGATTCTTGAAAACAAGAGCTAATTTGAAGTTTTTATGGTGATTTTCATGTTTAGAGGGCCAAAACACTCCATAACGAACTATTTTTGATCCCGAAACATTTTTGATGTTGCCTAGTGTTTTAAACCCCCTTTTCCAACCCTTTGATTTACTCGTTTTTTCAATATTTTTTTTTAATCACTCATTTTTAAAATTAAAAGGGTACACATAAACAAAATACACAACTTTGGGGAAAATTAACCGTTAGAGCTAATTAATTTAATTAAAAAAATTAACTGTAAAATTAAAAACGTTCCAAAATAAATAGTCAAACGTTTTCTAGGTCTTATTAACAACAAAAATAAGACACATACCTTTTGACATAAACTGTTTTTTCGGAACAAAAATGACAACCTTCGCAATGCGCTGAAAACGCCATCAGATGAAAACGCAATTTCTGCCATAAAACTATATACGCCTTTCACGCTAAAATACTCATCATAAAACCCGTACTGCCATATATTTTGGAAGAGGGGATTCAAAGGAATATTCCTGCCAAGTACCTTCAGATTATTCGTAAAAATATTTATTCTATGTATTTTTAAAGTGAGTGAGGGGTACTTATAAGTATACCGTCGATAGATAAAGGGTTAAAATAGATCAACATGTTATGGGAAATGTACTTTATGGAAAGACAATTTTTAAAATATACTGCATTTTTATTAACATTTTTTAATACAATAATTAATGCATAATTTACTCACACATTAATAATATTAATTTGATATCCAAGTGTCACCTACCCATGTGTTACATTTTGTAACGGGAAAAGATCTTTGGGTTTTTTTTAAAAAAACTGTCAAAGGTCTATTGAAATATCTGTGTCTCATTTTTTATTTTCAGTTTAATGTTGAGTCACTGTTATTTTTGTTTTGTACAAATTTATGTTAAATGTTTTTTCCCTTAAATTATTGGTCTGAATGATAATAAAAAAAGTTTATATCTGTGGAAAAATCCGTGTATTTTGGATGAATATGCAAAAAAATTTAAGAGCTGTTCTTGCTTAAATTTAGAATTTTTAAAAACAATCATTGGTATATCGGTAAGTTTTCTTTCTCCTTCAGTCCTCAGGGGCTCACCTTCTTTAGGTGAGTACGGGTTTGCCCCGAGGTGCCCTAGTGATCTTTTTTTCCCCCTCTAAGGGGTTTACTGTCTTTGGTAAAATGGGCCAACCAGGGGACCCTAGTGATCTTTCTCATTTTCGGGCCCCTTTTTCTTATTCAAAACCCTTTTCTTCTTTCCCCTCAGACCAAGACCAATCTTACAAAATGAACTTTGTTAAAAATTTTTTTCTATAGAAAAACTTTTTTTAAATTAAATATTATGATTTAGATTTTCTATTGCGTTAATTTAATTTCTTTTTTGTATATTTCTTTTAAATACTTTAAATATGTTTCTTTATTTGTTTTCTACCAACAACGCTGGTTTTCCGACCCGCATGTTTGCCGTGTGCGTCCTGCAAGGAGGAAAAATGGTGTTCTTGGGGATCCTTTGCGTTCCCTTTGTTCACACTCCTCCCGTAGGAGGATTAGTGGCCTAGGATACCTCTGCGTTCCCTTTGGCCCACGCTTCACTGGTAGACGGGTGGCAGGAGGGTACCCGCCCTGTCAATCGGCTGGTAGTACCTCTCTTCGGTATCCCCGAAGAGACACTGCTGTAAAGTTAGTGCTGCAGATAAGGGGTGTCGGGTTTACCTGCTGATCCTCACCCTGACTGTATCACTATCTTCTGCGTACTCTGGGTAAGCGCCGTGCCTGGTTTTTGGCCAGATGACCGGCATGTACTGCCTCCTTGTTGACTCCGTGGTGGGTGGAGGCACGCCAGGATGAAGTGGTATACGCGTTGTTATGGATCCTGCTGCTGTGCCCGGTAAAGGCCTTAATTTACCTAATCTCAATGTTGAACAAATTAAGTTACGTATTGTAGATTTTAATTTTATCGATTCCCAAATAATGAAATGTCAAGAAAATCTCCTTTGCTATTCAAAGCCACCCAAGGAATAGGCGTAGAACCTAAATCCGTTAAAAACCACAAGTTCCGGGTGATTTGTTAGGTCCAGACTGTATCTGCTTTGCAAAACAAAATCTTTTGTTGGCAAAACATTTTTAGATTGCCCCTTAACAGCGAGTCCTCACAAATCTCTTAACTCAAGCCGAGGTAAGTTTGAATCTCGATCTGATGTGCACTTCCTGAAGCCGAAATCCTTGAAGGATTTTCGATCAGGGTGTGATTCAGGTCAGAAGAATTACAATAAAAAGCCAACAGTACAGTTTTTCCTGCACAAAAACATTTAATTTAACATTCAACAGCCCGAATTTACCTACTTCCAATCATCAAAGCTGGTTATCTAATTGTAAAATACGCCTTACATTCCGGAATCCTCTGCGCTGCTTAAGTGCCAGAGGTTCGGTCATTCTCAAATTTCTGTCAAAAATAACTAACATGCCTAGGTGCATCTGTAGGGCATTCTTCTACAGATTGTACCCTAGAACCAAAATGCATTAACTGTTCACAGCCTCATTCCGCCGATTCTAAATTTTGCCCAAAAATGGAAAACTGAAAAGGAAAATTCAAATAATCAAAACCAATAAAAATATCTCATATCCTGAAGCCCGAAAATTAATAATCCCACAACATATCTCAAACATACGCCCAAGCGGTCAAACCCACAACAGTAAACTACTAAACAACCCAAACTGATGAAAATATTACAAAAATAGTATGTCCGCTCTAAAACTACTGCAACCTTTAGTGTCCATTCCAAAGCTAACAATGCTCTCCAAAATTCCTGTAGTTAACAAATCATCAACCACAACTCAAGCAAACCTCTTACCAATCTACATCTTCTGTCACAGCTACATCGTCATCAGAATTTCAACTATCTGTTCCTTTAACAGACACTACGCCCACCACATCTAATAGTTTATCTACATCTACTGCATTTTCTTCCATCTAATAAAGCACTCACTTCAAATCCACTGTATCAATGTTTACACCCTTACCAACCAAAACATGTCCTGCTGTTGAAACTGAAACCCTATATCCAATACCACACCTTCTTCATCCTGGCAGAATGCAAAAAAAAACTTCAAAAACCAAGAAAAGACATCCGAAAAGAAGCCTTACCTCCGAAATAGACATAAAATTGACGCCTCACAAACCTAAAAGCACACCTATACAAGAATCATCAGACGAGGACATGCTTGTATACGATGTTGAAGAAGAGGGTGGAATCACCAAAGAAAAATAAACTTTGGAGAGGTGGAAAAATTTCGGAAGAATGTGGCGGTATGTGGATTGAAACGTGAAGAATAATACTCCCCAATGTTGACCTAACCCGTGTAACAGAAAAAATCGAAATTTAAGAAAATAACTTTAAAAACATCTGCAACATACTCAATTGAATTTTAATGTACAAAAATTTTACATTTCTGTCGTGTATCAATTTAATTTTTACTTAATGCATTTCTTTCTTGACATGGTGGGATAACACCCCAGCACAATGTATTTCCAACTTTGGCCTTTTAATAAATGTAAATATATAAATATGAATTTTAAAAAATTTTAATTAATTTTTATGCTTAAAAAAATATATAAATTATAATTTTAAATTTCTAACTTTTTAAAAAATTTTTTTTATAGAAATTAAAATTAAAATGTTTATGCAGTATAAAGCCGAAATCGGCTCTTGCGCCAATAAAACTCCAAGTAAAATCACTCACTCACTCACTCTCCTTCAGCAAAGGTAAGCTTTTTTCCTCAAATGTGTAAAAGGTGTATTAGATGACTATTTAGTTGTGTAAAAACATTGCATTAATCAGTGTAATCATTCCGTCGCAAACCCGAATAATAGCAGACAATAGATTATTTACAATCCAGTAGGTGGTACATATAATGAAAAATTTGTAATATTCCTTTATTATATATTAATATAAAAGTTTAAAAAAGTACATATTATGTTATGGGTAAATGAATTATGTTATGTGTAATGAATTTATGTTATGTGTAAAAGAAATCTTGAGACTCTCTTAATGGTGGGATGAGCTTTAGAAACGGATTAAATAGAGAATGTAAATCCATTTTGTGCATATACTTTTATAATTTTCATTTAATTTTTTTATTTTGACTTACGGAACCCCTTAGTATGTCACGTGGAACCCCAGGATTCTATGGAATACAGTGTGAAGACCATTGACTTAGAGCAATTAGATTGAAAAATAATCCTCTCTTTTTACCTGTTTAGTTACATTTTCACCATGTTTATTGTGATTGTGAATTACGGGATCTTTTTTTTTCCACCCTGAGTTACACAATACCTCAAATTTGGGCAAATTTTTGAAAAACAAACAAATCCTCATTAATTCTGCTTATAAGTTTGGAAATACAATGGCATACACTATTGGCCACCGTAAATGCAACACCAAGAAAGACAAGAGATAGCACAACAAAATTTGTATTTTGTAGATAAAATGCTGGACTATGCATCAAATGATTCAAATTTATAGACTTCTGGAAGTGTGACCCTGCCAGAATCAGTAGCCAGATTAGCCGACGCTGTTGGAGATCACCACCGCCACACACCGCGGCATTGATTGAAAGAGACTCTGGATGTGTTTTGGGGTACAGCAGACCAAGAAGCTTCTACACGTTGCCAGCTGATCTGGTGTGAGCTGGAGTAAGGTGTAATTCAATAATCGTTGAGCAACCATGGACCACATGTTTTCTATCGGTGAAAGATCCGGAGAGCTTGTTTTTCAGCCAGGGAAGCAATTCAATCTGGTAATTAACGAAGGACCTTGGACAATGCGCTACGTGTGGTCACACATTATCCTGTTGAATATGGTTGTACAAGCCCTAAAGGCAAGGAAGGACAACTGGCTCCAACACCTCGGAGATGTAGCTCAGGCTGTTTAAAGTACCGGCAATGCGTACTACAGAAGAGTGCGAAAGTAATATCCACACCCCATACCATAATACCCGGTGCAGGACCAGTGTGGCGGCGGTGCATAACGCAGCTGTTCAGCATACTCTTCCACGGTATCTCCAGACTCGAATCCGACCATCGTGGTGTTATTGCAGACAAGATGCGTGACTCGTCAGTAAAGACAATCTCAATTCCATTCTGCCACCCACATCCTTCTTTCATCGCACCATTGGCGGCGGAGACGTCTGTAGTTCTGCGTCAAAGGTGGTGATCGCCACGACGTCTTATGGATACCACTCTGCCGTAAACGGCGTCGAATGGTACGCGCAGACACCGAATGATGCGTTACAGACTCAATGTGCTGTGCTATGGTTCGTGATGTGACTGAGCAACCGTCACCACCACGCATAATTTGTCCCTCACGTGAAGTAGTTCACCGAGGTATGATTGACCACGTTCGTCCGTCGCACCCTTCTGCATCCAACGGTCACATATCCGCATTGCAGTTGTTTTGTTTCGTCCAATACGACTACCAATTCCCCGAAAAGATAATCCACAATCTCGGTAGGCCACTATCCTTCCTCTACCGAACTCGATACTTGATCGAAAGCTGATCGGTGTTTTCTACGCGACATAACTGATCGTTTTTTGAAAAGACCTCAAGAAAAACACAATTGCCGAACTTGAAATTGTCGAAATCTCCAAGCCTTGAATAGCGCTTTTGAGGTGTAGTGCCACAGCGCGTGATGTGTGTCTGCGCTGAAATTCTAATCATTTGCATATCTCACCTCCGCTATTGCATGTTGTAAATTTCATGTTATTTGCATGCTTCCTTCAGGGTGTTGCATTTACGGTGGCCAGCAGTGTACATGAAAAGAATCAACTAAACTGAAATAAGAAATTTGTAAATTGAAATATAGAAGCAATCTCTATGAATGGGATAATAGAATATATAATGTTATTAAACAGTTATTTTTATGACTAAACAGACATACCAATTTAGTGGTTTCAATGGAAATTGAGTAAATTAATAGTTTTAATTGGTTGACACTTTCCATTTTTCTATGTTTACTTGCATTTATGTTTTATATTTTAACACATATTATCCCTTAAGGCTACCGGCCATTTTGAATTCGTGGACTTAATGTTAACCTTATGGAAATTCTATTTTTCTTTACAATTTTAGACTAGAGATTCGATGCGAAAGCAACAAATACATTCTGAAGAGTAAAAAACAGTAATTTTACTTGCATTATATTTTTCTTCTGATTTTTCAAAAAAAAAAGTTGTCTTTTTTAGTGATTCTTTTATGGGTTTTCAAATCTTTAACCCTTTATCTACCGCATTATGATTTACTGCAATTTATTTCGTGCAATATTTTTTTGAATCACTACATTGAAAATTAAGGGATATACATAAATAAAATGCTCAACTTTGGGAAATGTAATTCGTTAGAGCTAATTAATTAAATTGGTACTTTAAAGTACTGTCCATACACAGATGTTTAAAATATTCTCATAATACAAAATGACTGTATGACTTTTTTCACGGAATTTTAACTCTTAAAAATGCTAAATATAACCAGCGAACACTAATATTTTACAACGCAAAATGTTTATTTTTGAACATGATAATTTTTTAGAAATTTATTTACTTTTCTTACACATAAAAGTTGGTTTTACACATAAACTTAATTTGCTGATATATTTAGAGAAACAGTTTTTCATTTCATTAATACACAAAAATTCATTACACATTGTGAATTTTTAAAGCATAAAAAACAACAAAGAAAATTTTTATTTTAGCTACTTTTTATTAAATAGTTACTATTAATATAAATATGTATATACATAGGACAGAATCACAACATTAAGTGGTAATTCATTATCATTAAAGTATCGTATTGTCATCCAAAACAATCGTGTATATAAAATTTCAGTTCAACTGAATGCTTTAAAACGTGAGAAAAAAAAACTTTTCTAGTTTTGACACAAGTCGCAAAATGATCGCCAAGTCTCCAAAAATGATGCCAACGTGTCTGTATTTGTAATTCTTTAAATAATTAATTTTCATCACTTAATTTTTATTAATTATAACTAAATTACTGTATTGTCATCCAAAATAATCATGTATATAAAATTTCAGCTCAATTGAGTGCTTAAAATGTATTTTATTAACGATTGAAAACTCCACCAAGTTAAATAAATAAATATATAGAGGTTGTAAGCCAATAGTAGAATTGAAAAATCATATCTCGTAGCTGGCAGTTTTGGTATACAAACTTACTACGAGATATCTTGTAGTTGGCAATGAAAGGGTTAAGGACTTTTTCAAATATGAAAGAAAATTTGTTTAATTCCATAGAAACTTACATTATCTTTGTTTTACACAGATGCATTTGTTCGTATTTAAATCATATTGCTAGTCTAGGTTAAGAAGAAAAGTAGAAATTCCATAAGAATAGCATTTTGTCCATGAATTCAAAATGGCCGATGAACTTTAAGAGAGGAATGAACTTAAAAGTTTCTTTAAATTTTAATTGAATTAACGATACTCCCTAGATTAGAATTAAAGTATGCTTAATGTAATTCTTATCAAATGCATGCTGTTTGGAGGTGTATTAAGGATGAATTTTACTATTTTACACTCAAGTCAATTAACAAGATGTCAAATATTTGTTATCCCTTCCATGTTAAACATGCCTGATTCTGATGCTTGATAGCAGTAGCCCAGCTCTCTCAAACTTTCAATATTTGCGACCCAAGTTCCAATCATAATTTTCATCGCACCCTTCCCAATAACAATGTACTTTGATGCTAAAGCAACATACGGCGTTAACCATACATATTATGAAGATAAGTAATATTACACCTTTCTATATGACGCTTCAGGAAAGCCGCTAGTAATTATTAAACTTTTTCTTAACTTAGTATGGCATAAATTAATTATTAAGTACTTGGCGCAGTACGACACATTTATAAGTATATTATATCAGCGTAAATGTGTGTTTTTATTTTTTATTACGTCAGAATGTATTTTTTAAGCCTTTCAGAAATTAATATTTTTATTTAAATAATTTTTTACTCCCCAACTTTTCGATTTATGAACGCGTCTCCAAGTAGAGATATCATGCCCTAGCATGCACCCCACAGTTTGATGAACGCTGCAGTAGTCGAATTATTATGGTCACGAACTCGCGTCCGGCGCTGCTGCTGTCGAGTTGGGGGGCTTTAGTCCTGGTGCCTTTAAAAGTCAAGTGTGGGCTGATGCACTTCAAATTTGGCATATTGTGACATTTTGGAAAATGAGGTTCCTGGTCAGGTGACGTCCTCGTCACTTGATTGTTAAAAATTACGAAGTCCGTCTTAAACTTCAAAAGTGCGTTTTAATAAAGAATCGATCAATCAGATTTGTCTCTAAAAGAAATTTTACTTTCCCTAAATCATAATTAAGTGATTCTTTTGATGAGGTTTGGTTGGATCGATATTTTTTTTTTGATCCCACGCCCCACTACGTGATAGGCGTTTGTTTATCAATCGAGACATGGACGTTTAAAAGAGAACTAAAACCTAAAGAATACTTAATGCATAGCTTTGAATGATTTTCAAAATTAAAAAACATCAAACCAATTATACCAGCACTTTTCAAACTGTGGGGCATGATAAATCTAACTCTAGGAGGGGGTGCGAGCATATTTAAATGTCGTAAGCAAAAGATCATGTTAAAAAATTACTAATTTACTGAAAGTAAACAAACAGAATACATTCTGATGATAATAAAAATAAAATACACATTTACATTGATATAATAAACTTGTAAAATGATGCAGATCAGTACTGAACGCAATGCATTTCATAATTAATTTAACATTACTATTAGAACAAGTTTAATAATTATTAGTGACCATATGGGCTTGTCATATAAAGCTATACAAAAATTAACACTCTATCTTGATAGTTTGTATGATTTATACGAATCCCTTTACTGAAAATAAAAGTTACGCTATTTGCTCCCCAATGCCACCATTTTCCACGTAACCACGCGTATGTAATGTATGGGGAGGGAAGGAGGAATAAATAAGCCTATCACTTGAAATAAGTAAATCCTTTGCAAAACACTGTCGAGTGTTCTTTATTGCATTCCAAAAGCTTTCGAATAATTTTATGGATATAGTGCACAGGAAAGATCGTACTCAGAAAGACGTATATTTATGAAATTAACGTCTTTGGATGAGTGAGACATTTATATATGCCAGTGGAAACCTAAGACTAAAGTCGTATTGTGGCTTTAGCGTCAAAGCATAGTATTATTAAATTCAAAACATTGTTATTATAAGGAAGGGGCGATGAAAATTATGATTTAATATTGGGTAACAAATATTGGAAAGTTGGAGAAGCATTGAATTATACATTACTCTTATTTAAAAAACTTATCCGAAGAGATTAAGTTCAAATAAATTAAAATTGTTTGAAGAAATGTTGTTAATATATATAATCTGATTTCCCTTAACTTATAAAAGTACTAAATTACGAACGAAACTTTTCACTACGCTTGAAAACTATTATTTAACAATAGAGTACATTTTAGTGTTAAAAGCGTTATTTAATAGTAAAATGCATTTAAAATAGGCATTTTTTACTAAACAATAAGAGATCGAATAAAGAGAAGGGGACCTACTCTGACATCAATATATTTCCTTCTTCCATCAATTCGTCTTTCAATTTTTCTTCACCCCATCCGTCTGAGAAAGGCTTCTCAAGCTAAGAACACAAAAGACAGAAGGAAAAGGGTAAAAATAAATAAAAATCCTATCTGTACAAAACCGATAAGAATAGAACCCAAAGTCATAAAAATTGGTATCGGGGTTAATATCAATCCTCCCCTGCTCTCAAAAGAAAAACACATGAGGATATAAACGTTTTGAAAATAAGTTTGTAAAGAGAGACAGAGAGAGAGAGAGAAAAAAAAAAGAGTATAAACGTTAAAAGGTTGAAGTGACGAGATCTGAGGAAGGGGAGGAAGGATGGATATGAAAGAAAGCATTTTTACGAATAAAACTACTGGGAAAATAATAACAATAACAAAAAAAGCAGAAATATATATCTACCTACTTGTGCGAAAACACCTACATCAACAAGGAATGAAAAATCTCTTTTCGAAAGATTACGTTGACAACAGGCTTAGATGTGTGTAAAGCAAAGCAAGGTGGAAGTGGAAACAGAAAAAAAGAGAAGGAGTATGAAGGAAAGAGAGAGCAAAGCAAAAAACAAGAAATCAAGCAGGAAAAAGACAAAGTGTTTAGCGTAGATAAGGAAAACCCCTATAGATAAAAATAACATAAAGAAAGAATTCGTGGCTGGGCGTATCAGGTGTTGATATAGTGATCCAAATAGTGAATAAGATCGTCAGACAATGAACCACATGGGTCCCCTTTTCACCAAACCTCAGAAACAAAATTAAGGTGAAAGATAGAATTTACTGGCGACGATAACACATTTCTGCGAATAAAAAATAACTGAAAAAAAAGGGGTGGAGGGGATGGAATTCCCTACCCTGCATCTTCTCAGCGTTAGGAATGGTCGTCCCAGGGGATTGCCTCTACGAGTGATAAATCATACATAATGTTTGATACAAATTGTGCATTATACTTGGAGCATTAAAAACGTGCCTTCTTAGCGCAGCCAGTTTGTTGCGCTTTCTAGAATCTTCGAAATTTATCATTTTCTTTGGGATGAGGGGGAGTGGGGAATTCTCGAATAAGTATTATGGAAAAGCAGTGTTTAGAATTTAAAGACCAATGCTTTATGGTTTATATGAAAAATCTCCGCTCAGATCCTTGGGAGATATCTAATAAAAAGGAGCCACAGCGATTAAAAATACGTATGATTGATAAAATAATGCCTTATATTTTTGGATTATTGCAATTTAAGTTCAGAATTTGATTAACGTTTAAAGAAAATTTAAAATTATTGTTTTGCGTTGATATGATGAAATTCTCTCCTATATATTGTGCTTTCTTAACATATTCATGAATAATATATTCACTTTTAATTGCTTTGATTTATAAGTAAAGTTAATTAATAATTAATAGTCGGTTCTGGTGGCTTAGAGATAAGTTTGCGGGTTTGACTCCGGCTGGAGTCGGTAGATTTTCTGGATGTGAAAAACGCAGGCTCGCATGTCACATGATTATGTGGTATGTAAAAGATTCCTTGAGTATCAGTTTGCACTCTGCAAAATTAAATCAATGCAATATTTAACATTCAGTGAGAGCTTGAATTAAAAAATTAATTTTAGCATCCAAATTTGGTAGTGAGGCTACCTATATATGGTGCCACCATGAAATCAGCAAGGCAAGTTTCTCCATTTTGGCGACTTACCCGTCTGCAAAGACTATGTTACTAAAATGTAGCCCACCGGAAAAAAATTAAGTAATTAATAAAAAAAATGGCTTAGCACTACTCAATTGATGTAGATTTAATTAAATGCTTAAAATGAAAATGTGTGTACTTTTTGGTCTTGGCACTTTTTTCTCAAAAAATGCGTTATGATTAGTTAATAGTTTTATTAAACTTACAGAAAGAACACGAGGGCTAATGGTGATGGAGCCGAGTTTGAACCATAATTAGTGATGAATGACATCTAAAAGTCCTCAGCCCTGTGGTAGCCGAGGGGTCATGGTCGAGAACCTGTACGGCGTTATCGAATGTCACTGGTTTGAGAACCTTTGTACCACCGGAAAAGCACCGTGTAGATAGGTTGATGCATATTAAATCTGTTGAGGCTCAAAGACCTACCGATGGCATGGTGTAGGTAGCTGAGGCAATTGCCAGCTCAGGTTTCGTCCTCATCACTCGGTCTTAGCAACAAGGGACTTCGCCACTACCCCTTGTGTTGTTTTACTGTGTGATTTTACACTAACTTGAAATAACACGAAGGCTATGGGTAACGAAGCTCAAGTGACTAGGATGACAATCGAGATTACACTCCATCAGTCTTTAGAACCGCTGTAGCTGAGGGGGTCATGCTCACGAATTCGTGGTCAGCGTTGTAGAGTCGTGGGTTAGAAACCTAAAATCATGCATCAGCCCCCAATTACTGTTGCATACGAGGTTCAAAGTCCACCTTTTGGCGTGGTGTGGAAGATAGAAGAGGTGGATGCCAGTTCAGACTCATCATTCTCTTGTCAGTTTTTCAAAATTACGAGGTTCGTCGTCAATACCCCTCGAGTTGTTTCAGGGTGCGATGTAAGCTAGACTAAAATCCAATGGAACAGAACTTAAAGTCCACAGCACATCAATTTTTCTTTTCTTTCTCATAGTGTATGACGGGCTCACGCGTCTTTTCTTTAACATAACCTCTGGGCTCTTTGGTAGCCAAGATTAATGGCAACCCTTTTCCAACCAAAACCCAAGAAGCGAAATGTGAACAAGAAATGCAAATAAGTTAGCTTTTAAAAATAACAGAAGTTTCAGTAAGTGCGATGGCAATTTTGGGAATGGTATGTGTGATAGAGAATAGTGTGAATTGACAGCCAATCGTGAAGCTGGCCACCAGGAAAAACCAGCCATTAATACAAGGTGCATATCATTGCACGCGCGCCCAGACGTTTCCACACATAAAAAGATTGAATCTAAGTTTGGATTAAGGTAGACTGATTATTTGATATTAGGACTTGTAATATGAGAAGGAGAGCAGGCGGATAAAAATAATTATAACTTAGAGAAGTGGCCCAGGTTGCGTGATTCGGTTTAATCCATCATTGTGTGTTTGTTCATTATAGATTCTTGCTTAATTAAATTTATCTAAAATTGTTAGACATTTAAGCTCTGGCTCTTACAAAGCCATAGCTAAAGAATTAAAATGTCTACCTTTGCAAGCCCTAGCACCTCTAGCTCACGCTGACAATCAAAGATACGGTCACCAAAGGGGGGCGGTATCACAAGTGAGCATGGTAGCGTTGTGGTCAAGGTCACGGAGTCGTGGCAGTCATGTTATGAGTTTGAGTCTAGTACCACTGACGATCCGCCTTGCAGAGGGGTCGACGCACGTTGAATATGTCGAGGCTCAAACATCCTACCGTTGGTGTGGTGTAGAAGTTAGGAGAAGTGGAGCCAACTTGGGTACCGTCCTACTCACTTGACCCTTATTCAAAATTACGAGGTCCGTAGCCAATAAACCCTCTTCCAGCTTTATTGGGCGACGTAAACATTATTCTAACTTAAACTATACTTCCACACGATGTCAACGTGAGAACTTGGAATTTAGACAGATTTAACCAGCATCACAGCCCTTGTACACGAGGGATGTTTAGTGGCATCAAAACTCGAACTTACAACTCAACAGAATAACCGATAGTCATCAGTTCACGTCTTGACCTCTTAGTTACCACGTCCTTGTATACCTTAGAATAGTACCTCGCAAAAAATTGCTAATTTCTTGTGTTACGTTTTTATCCTAGTTTATTCCAATATTGTGGATGCAACAAACAAAAATTCACATTCAAAGGTACCACAGTCAAAATACATGCATTGAAAATATTGGAAACTTCTAATGTAAGGCATCGATTTTGTTCTCTATTTTTGATAATTGTGTGGGCTACAAGGACATAAATAAAATACGAAAATAATTAATGAAAAAGGTAGTTAATTTTATTTTAAGATATTTCAAGATAATGATGAATGCATCAATATTAGATTATACTTTGGAATATTTTAAAACTTATAAAATAAAAATGGTAAATTTTGCATATTTTATAGTAATTTTCTGTTCAAAGAACTATGTCTAACTAAAAGCAGGAATAAAACAAGTTTTTCCGTTTAAAACAATTTATAAAAACAACATCTGCACTAAAAATACCACAAATTTAATTTTGCAAGGCTTTTCTTCGATTATTAGATATCTATGATTTCGATGTTCAAAACGATTTAATGAATCTTTAAAATAGAAGCTAATATTTTTAAAAAATAATTTCTACATTCAGAAGTAATTTAAATTGCTTCATTTATACCACACTTTTATACATTTACTTTTATAAAATATATTTGTATATTTTTAGTTTAACATAAATTATACTACAGATTATATGATTTCATTCCTAAGACATTTATTGACTTCTGAGAATAGAAACTGAATGATTTTTAATTTTTCTGTATTTAGAAGCAATTTAATTATTTAAGCAACGAAATCCCTTCATCTTGTCTTAACTTGTTGATATTTTTGCTTCTCTCCTGTAGTCTTTACATTTAAATACAGATTATACGTTTTCGTTACCTATAAGATTTAATGCTTTTTGAAGATAGTCTAAAGCTCTTTTATTAATTTCAGAAATCATGAATTCTGTTAGCAAAGAAAGCACTTAATCTTTGCATTAACTTGCATGCTTTTATTTTCATGCAAGACAATAGAACTTAAGAATGTAAATGAAATGATACTAAGGTGTTAGTCTTTAAAACGAATATAAAAGTTATGGTACACTACAAAAGGAAAACCTGCGACCGCTGAGAGGTCATGGTCACAAATTCGTGGCCAGAGTGTACAGAAGCACGTTAAATTTGATGAGGTTCAAAGTCCTCAAGCTGGAGTATTGTTGAAAATCGGCGAGTGGAGTTCCAGCTGAGAAATCGTCCTCGTCACTTGATCTTGATTCAAAATTGAGGTCCTGTTGCCATTTGTCTTCGGGTTGTTTTGAAGGGCAATGCTATAAAAACCAATTGATGATGGAAACTATGCACACAAGCATATCTTAATCGAATTAAAGGATTTAACTTATTTTTATTAAAATCTATATACACATATAAGAGAAAAGCAACTAATGCATCACTAGGTTTCAGAAACTATTAGACATACAAACTTGAAATTTGCAAGCAACCATCTTGTTGAGTAGAGATCCATTAAAACGTGTCCCAAAGGGGTATAGGTGGTTGCAGAGGAGTATAGATAAAAAAATCCCCCTTTTTGATCTATTAGAACTACAAACTTGAAACCTGGCTGGATGTTCCTTTTTAGAGTAGAGATCCACTTTGAACACGTACGAAGAACTTAAGGGTTAATGGGGCATAAAAAGAAAAAAAATTCCCATTTTCAAACTATTATACTTATAGGCTTTAAATTTATCAAGCAAGTATCTTTTGCTGTGAAGAAAGGTTTTTGCAAAAATCGACATTAGAGTGTGTAAGAAATTAGTATATTTCCAATGCCCAAATTCAGGTATTTTAAGTCAATTCCTACTTGGATCAACAGAGAAAATTTTTATTTTATAGTTACTTTTCATTAAATAATTACCATTAATATAAATATGGATATACTGATGACAGAACCACAATAATAAGGGGCAAAATAGAAAGCGATTTTCCTTGCAGTTTTCCATTTTAGTTTCTATATATGATGTTAGACTATTATTTTTATTTTTTACTATTTATTCATTAATTAAATTTAATTTTTCCTATAAAATAGTATAGTAAAAAGAAATCACATTCTCAGTAATTAGGCCATCCCAGGTGGGATTCGAACCCACGATCTTTGGATTAGAAGTTCAACACACTATCCATTGTGCTGCAGGGACCCAAAGAGCGATTTTCCTTTTTATCTATGGTGTTGTACTAATATTTTTGTTTATTACTATTTATTCATTAATTAAATAGAATTAATATTTGAAAAAACTGTAATAACATCAAGTGTTCCCCACTGCAAGTTTAAAAAAATGTATTTGAACTTGAGTGGATGAATAAAAAGTATTTTATTAACGATTAAAAATTCGAACAAGATATATATATACATAGGGGGAGTGTGAACTAATAGTAGGAATTGAAAAATATACAGTCCTACACCATCACGAATTATCCAGTAAAGTGGGTGGGTAAGGGCTAGTTATTTATAAAATTTTTAATTAAAAAAATTGTTTACCATGAAAGACAACAACTAGAAATGATTTCTAATAAACCATAAACTATATGTTTATTTATTCGAAATATACTTGCTACCAATGAAAAGAACATACTAAAATAATATAGTTGCTGCTAATATTGCATTCAGCGCAAACTGAAAATTTTAAATAAATGGTACCGTAAACCATTTTAAATAGAGTATCATCTCTCTCTCTGTTGTGAATTTGAATCTATTATTTTCAAAATAAAGGAATCTTTAAATATTTTGAAAATCTCAAGAAAAACTAAACAATTTGCATTGGATTTCCTTTTGTTTCGAATTAAATATAGATGAGTGAAATTATTAATTATTTGAATTATTAATTATTTGAATTATTAATTATTTGATTAGGGTTCAATATTGTATATATTGAGTTAATAAGTAAGATAATGTTTCTTTTGACTTGATTTTAAAATGTCAAGTTCTATTTTAGGAAATGCATTTAGAATCAACGGTGTTTGACAATTATTATTCACAATAAAGTGAATGTTTATGAAATACTTGTGAAATTTAAGAATGGTAAAATGTGTATTTGTTTAAAAAACAACACTAGCGCGTAAAATAAACATTGAAGAGAAATCACAAAGCATAACTATTCATTCTGAAAATATTTATGAGGAAATTATTAGAATTTAACGAAGCAAAATGAAAAGAATAGCAATTTCCGCCTACTCTGCAAGAGAAAAATTGCAAATCATTGTATAATGCTCTTTAAGACGAAATTGCAAGTTAAATAATAACAACAAATTCTTAAGCATGCATAGTAGGTACACTACCAAACAATTTATTACTTTTAAAAAATATCCGGCACCATATGATTTCGAAACGATCTTTTTTAATTTTTGAAAAGTATTTTTGTGTGACTCACACAAGCTTTTAAAAAATATATTTCTAAAAATTGCTAAGTACGATTGAAACTCATTCACTGCCAACTATAAAATATCTCGTAATAAACATATGTAAAAAAACTGTCAGCTACGAGATACCTCGTGGTTTGTGATGAAATTTTAGATTGAATTCATTTCTCGATTTGAGTTAAGAATTATTAGAAAGGATAAATGAAAAATTTATGCAGTGCAAAAAAACATATAAATTATCAATTTTTATTATTAAAATTATAACTTAGACGATTAGATTATAACATAATGATTATATATATTTATGAATATATTCCAAAAATTAAAAAAGTATTTTTATCATGGTTGCTATGTATAGTAAGCTTTATAAAGCCAAAAGCAATGCAAAGTGACAGGTTGTTTGGGAACACTGGAGAAAAATACCTAGCTTTGTTACCTTTTTTCCCTTCTTTGCATACATGCTGGATTTTTTATACACACAAACTGTCAAAGGTCTATTGAAATTATCTGTAGTCTCATTTATATTTTCAGTTTAATGTTGAGTCACTGTTATGTTTTGTTTTTGTAGCAATTCATGTTGGGAAATGTTTTCCACTTAAATTCATTGGTCTGAATGATAATAAAATGTTTATATCTGTGTGAAAAATCCTGTGTATTTTGTATGAATATGCAAACTAAAATTTAAGAGCTGTTCTTGCTTAAATTTAGAATTTAACATCGAATCTATTGGTATATCGGTAAGTTGTTCTTTCTCCTTCAGTGCCCCCTCAGGGGGCTCACCTTCTTTAGGTGAGTACGGGTTTCACGCCCTGAGGTGCCCTAAGTGATCTTTTCCTCCTCCTAAGGGTTTACTGTCTTTGCAAACATGGGTCACGAACCCAGGGTACCCTAGTGATCTTTCTCATTTCGGCCCTTCTTCTTGCCATTCAAATATCCCTTTCTTCTTTTCCCGCTCCAGACCACAGACCAATCTACAAAATGAACTTTGTTCAGAATTTGTTTTTTCTATAGAAAAACTTTATTATTAACACATATTATGATTTAGATTTTCTATTGCGTTAATTTAATTTCTTTTTCGTATATTTCTTTTAAATACTTTAAATATGTTTCTTTATTTGTTTTCTACCAACAACGCTGGTTTTCCGACCCGCATGTTTGCCGTGTGCGTCCTGCAAGGAGGAAAAATGGTGTTCTTGGGGATCCTTTGCGTTCCCTTTGTTCACACTCCTCCCGTAGGAGGATTAGTGGCCTAGGATACCTCTGCGTTCCCTTTGGCCCACGCTTCACTGGTAGACGGGTGGCAGGAGGGTACCCGCCCTGTCAATCGGCTGGTAGTACCTCTCTTCGGTATCCCCGAAGAGACACTGCTGTAAAGTTAGTGCTGCAGATAAGGGGTGTCGGGTTTACCTGCTGATCCTCACCCTGACTGTATCACTATCTTCTGCGTACTCTGGGTAAGCGCCGTGCCTGGTTTTTGGCCAGATGACCGGCATGTACTGCCTCCTTGTTGACTCCGTGGTGGGTGGAGGCACGCCAGGATGAAGTGGTATACGCGTTGTTATGGATCCTGCTGCTGTGCCCGGTAAAGGCCTTAATTTACCTAATCTCAATGTTGAACAAATTAAGTTACGTATTGTAGATTTTAATTTTATCGATTCCCAAATAATGAAATGTCAAGAAAATCTCCTTTGCTATTCAAAGCCACCCAAGGAATAGGCGTAGAACCTAAATCCGTTAAAAACCACAAGTTCCGGGTGATTTGTTAGGTCCAGACTGTATCTGCTTTGCAAAACAAAATCTTTTGTTGGCAAAACATTTTTAGATTGCCCCTTAACAGCGAGTCCTCACAAATCTCTTAACTCAAGCCGAGGTAAGTTTGAATCTCGATCTGATGTGCACTTCCTGAAGCCGAAATCCTTGAAGGATTTTCGATCAGGGTGTGATTCAGGTCAGAAGAATTACAATAAAAAGCCAACAGTACAGTTTTTCCTGCACAAAAACATTTAATTTAACATTCAACAGCCCGAATTTACCTACTTCCAATCATCAAAGCTGGTTATCTAATTGTAAAATACGCCTTACATTCCGGAATCCTCTGCGCTGCTTAAGTGCCAGAGGTTCGGTCATTCTCAAATTTCTGTCAAAAATAACTAACATGCCTAGGTGCATCTGTAGGGCATTCTTCTACAGATTGTACCCTAGAACCAAAATGCATTAACTGTTCACAGCCTCATTCCGCCGATTCTAAATTTTGCCCAAAAATGGAAAACTGAAAAGGAAAATTCAAATAATCAAAACCAATAAAAATATCTCATATCCTGAAGCCCGAAAATTAATAATCCCACAACATATCTCAAACATACGCCCAAGCGGTCAAACCCACAACAGTAAACTACTAAACAACCCAAACTGATGAAAATATTACAAAAATAGTATGTCCGCTCTAAAACTACTGCAACCTTTAGTGTCCATTCCAAAGCTAACAATGCTCTCCAAAATTCCTGTAGTTAACAAATCATCAACCACAACTCAAGCAAACCTCTTACCAATCTACATCTTCTGTCACAGCTACATCGTCATCAGAATTTCAACTATCTGTTCCTTTAACAGACACTACGCCCACCACATCTAATAGTTTATCTACATCTACTGCATTTTCTTCCATCTAATAAAGCACTCACTTCAAATCCACTGTATCAATGTTTACACCCTTACCAACCAAAACATGTCCTGCTGTTGAAACTGAAACCCTATATCCAATACCACACCTTCTTCATCCTGGCAGAATGCAAAAAAAAACTTCAAAAACCAAGAAAAGACATCCGAAAAGAAGCCTTACCTCCGAAATAGACATAAAATTGACGCCTCACAAACCTAAAAGCACACCTATACAAGAATCATCAGACGAGGACATGCTTGTATACGATGTTGAAGAAGAGGGTGGAATCACCAAAGAAAAATAAACTTTGGAGAGGTGGAAAAATTTCGGAAGAATGTGGCGGTATGTGGATTGAAACGTGAAGAATAATACTCCCCAATGTTGACCTAACCCGTGTAACAGAAAAAATCGAAATTTAAGAAAATAACTTTAAAAACATCTGCAACATACTCAATTGAATTTTAATGTACAAAAATTTTACATTTCTGTCGTGTATCAATTTAATTTTTACTTAATGCATTTCTTTCTTGACATGGTGGGATAACACCCCAGCACAATGTATTTCCAACTTTGGCCTTTTAATAAATGTAAATATATAAATATGAATTTTAAAAAATTTTAATTAATTTTTATGCTTAAAAAAATATATAAATTATAATTTTAAATTTCTAACTTTTTAAAAAATTTTTTTTATAGAAATTAAAATTAAAATGTTTATGCAGTATAAAGCCGAAATCGGCTCTTGCGCCAATAAAACTCCAAGTAAAATCACTCACTCACTCACTCTCCTTCAGCAAAGGTAAGCTTTTTTCCTCAAATGTGTAAAAGGTGTATTAGATGACTATTTAGTTGTGTAAAAACATTGCATTAATCAGTGTAATCATTCCGTCGCAAACCCGAATAATAGCAGACAATAGATTATTTACAATCCAGTAGGTGGCACATATAATGAAAAATTTGTAATATTCCTTTATTATATATTAATATAAAAGTTTAAAAAAGTACATATTATGTTATGGGTAAATGAATTATGTTAGTGTAATGAATTTATGTTATGTGTAAAAGAAATCTTGAGACTCTCTTAATGGTGGGATGAGCTTTAGAAACGGATTAAATAGAGAATGTAAATCCATTTTGTGCATATACTTTTATAATTTTCATTTAATTTTTATTTTGACTTACGGAACCCCTTAGTATGTCACGTGGAACCCCAGGATTCTATGGAATACAGTGTGAAGACCATTGACTTAGAGCAATTAGATTGAAAAATAATCCTCTCTCTTTACCTGTTTAGTTACATTTTCACCATGTTTATTGTGATTGTGAATTACGGGATCTTTTTTTTTCCACCCTGAGTTACACAATACCTCAAATTTGGGCAAATTTTTGAAAAACAAACAAATCCTCATTAATTCTGCTTATAAGTTTGGAAATACAATGGCATACACTATTGGCCACCGTAAATGCAACACCAAGAAAGACAAGAGATAGCACAACAAAATTTGTATTTTGTAGATAAAATGCTGGACTATGCATCAAATGATTCAAATTTATAGACTTCTGGAAGTGTGACCCTGCCAGAATCAGTAGCCAGATTAGCCGACGCTGTTGGAGATCACCACCGCCACACACCGCGGCATTGATTGAAAGAGACTCTGGATGTGTTTTGGGGTACAGCAGACCAAGAAGCTTCTACACGTTGCCAGCTGATCTGGTGTGAGCTGGAGTAAGGTGTAATTCAATAATCGTTGAGCAACCATGGACCACATGTTTTCTATCGGTGAAAGATCCGGAGAGCTTGTTTTTCAGCCAGGGAAGCAATTCAATCTGGTAATTAACGAAGGACCTTGGACAATGCGCTACGTGTGGTCACACATTATCCTGTTGAATATGGTTGTACAAGCCCTAAAGGCAAGGAAGGACAACTGGCTCCAACACCTCGGAGATGTAGCTCAGGCTGTTTAAAGTACCGGCAATGCGTACTACAGAAGAGTGCGAAAGTAATATCCACACCCCATACCATAATACCCGGTGCAGGACCAGTGTGGCGGCGGTGCATAACGCAGCTGTTCAGCATACTCTTCCACGGTATCTCCAGACTCGAATCCGACCATCGTGGTGTTATTGCAGACAAGATGCGTGACTCGTCAGTAAAGACAATCTCAATTCCATTCTGCCACCCACATCCTTCTTTCATCGCACCATTGGCGGCGGAGACGTCTGTAGTTCTGCGTCAAAGGTGGTGATCGCCACGACGTCTTATGGATACCACTCTGCCGTAAACGGCGTCGAATGGTACGCGCAGACACCGAATGATGCGTTACAGACTCAATGTGCTGTGCTATGGTTCGTGATGTGACTGAGCAACCGTCACCACCACGCATAATTTGTCCCTCACGTGAAGTAGTTCACCGAGGTATGATTGACCACGTTCGTCCGTCGCACCCTTCTGCATCCAACGGTCACATATCCGCATTGCAGTTGTTTTGTTTCGTCCAATACGACTACCAATTCCCCTGAAAGATAATCCACAATCTCGGTAGGCCACTATCCTTCCTCTATCGAACTCGGATACTTGATCGAAAGCTGATCGGTGTTTTCTACGCGACATAACTGATCGTTTTTTGAAAAGACCTCAAGAAAAACACAATTGCCGAACTTGAAATTGTCGAAATCTCCAAGCCTCCCTTGAATAGCGCTTTTGAGGTGTAGTGCCACAGCGCGTGATGTGTGTCTGCGCTGAAATTCTAATCATTTGCATATCTCACCTGCTATTGCATGTTGTAAATTTCATGTTATTTGCATGCTTCCTTCAGGGTGTTGCATTTACGGTGGCCAGCAGTGTACATGAAAAGAATCAACTAAACTGAAATAAGAAATTTGTAAATTGAAATATAGAAGCAATCTCTATGAATGGGATAATAGAATATATAATGTTATTAAACAGTTATTTTTATGACTAAACAGACATACCAATTTAGTGGTTTCAATGGAAATTGAGTAAATTAATAGTTTTAATTGGTTGACACTTTCCATTTTTCTATGTTTACTTGCATTTATGTTTTATATTTTAACATATATTATCCCTTAAAGCTACCGGCCATTTTGAATTCGTGGACTTAATGTTAACCTTATGGAAATTCTATACTTTTCTTTACAATTCTAAACTAGAGATTCGATGCGAAAGCAACAAATATATTTTGAAGAGTAAAAAACAGCAATTTTTTTTGCATTATATTTTTCTTCTGATTTTTGAAAAAAAATTGTCTTTTTAATGATTCTTATATGGGTTACCAAATATTTAACCCTTTATCTACTGCATTATGATTTACTGCAATTTTTTTCGTGCAATATTTTTTGAATCACTACATTGAAAATTAAGGGATATACATAAATAAAATGCTCAACTTTGGCAAATGTAATTCGTTAGAGCTAATTAATTAAATTGGTACTTTTTTTAAAGTACTGTCCATACACAGATGTTTAAAATATTCTCATAATACAAAATGACCGCATGACTTTTTTCACGCAGTTTTAACTCTTAAAAATGCTAAATAACCAGCGAACACTAATAATTTAAAAACGCAAAATGTTTATTTTTGAAAATGATAATTTTTTAGAAATTTATTTACTTTTCTTACACATAAAAGTTGGTTTTACACATAAACTTAATTTGCTGATATATTTAGAGAAACAGTTTTTCATTTCATTAATACACAAAAATTCATTACACATTGTGAATTTTTAAAGCATAAAACAACAAAGAAAATTTTTATTTTAGCTACTTTTTATTAAATAGTCACAATTAATATTAATATGTATATACATATGACAGAATCACAATATTAAGTGGTAATTCATTATCATTAAAGCATCTCGTATTGTCATTCAAAACAATCATATATATAAAATTTCAGTTCAAATAAATGCTTTAAAACGTGAGAAAAAAAAACTTTTCTAGTTTTGACACAAGTCGCAAAATGATCGCCAAGTTCCAAAAAATGATGCCAACGTAAGTTCGTATTTGTAATTTTTAAATAATTAATTTTCATCACCAATTTTTTATTAATGGTAACCAAATTACTGTATTGTCATCCAAAATAAATAATCATGTATATAAAATTTCAGCTCAATTGAGTGCTTAAAATGTATTTTATTAACGATTGAAAACTCCACCAAGTTAAATAAATAAATATATAGAGGTTGTAAGCCAATAGTAGAATTGAAAAATCATATCTCTCGTAGCTGGCAGTTTTGGTATACAAACTACTACGAGGATATCTTGTAGTTGGCAATGAAAGGGTTAAGGACTTTTTCAAATATGAAAGAAAATTTGTTTAATTCCATAGAAACTTACATTATCTTTGTTTTACACAGATGCATTTGTTCGTATTTAAATCATATTGCTAGTCTAGGTTGAGAAGAAAAGTAGAATTTCCATAAGAATAGCATTTTGTCCATGAATTCAAAATGGCCGATGAACCTTTAGAGAAGAATGGCCTAAAAAGTTTCTTTAAATTTTAATTGAATTAACTATACTTCCTAGATTAGAATTAAAGTGTGCTTAATGTAATTCTTCGCAAATGGATGCTGTATTAATGATGAATTTTACTATTTTAACCTCGTCAATTAACAAGATGTCAAATATTTGTTATCCCTTCCATGTTAAACATGCCTGATTCTGATGCTTGATAGCAGTAGCCCAGCTCTCTCAAACTTTCAATATTTGCGACCCAATTCCAATCATAATTTTCATCGCACCCTTCCCAATAACAATGTACTTTGATGCTAAAGCAACATACGGCGTTAACCATACATATTATGAAGATAAGTAATATTACACCTTTCTATATGACGCTTCAGGAAAGCCGCTAGTAATTATTAAACTTTTTCTTAACTTAGTATGGCATAAATTAATTATTAAGTACTTGGCGCAGTACGACACATTTATAAGTATATTATATCAGCGTAAATGTGTGTTTTTATTTTTTATTACGTCAGAATGTATTTTTTAAGCCTTTCAGAAATTAATATTTTTATTTAAATAATTTTTTACTCCCCAACTTTTCGATTTATGAACGCGTCTCCAAGTAGAGATATCATGCCCTAGCATGCACCCCACAGTTTGATGAACGCTGCAGTATCGAATTATTATGGTCACGAACTCGCGTCCGGCGTTGCTGTTGTCGAGTCGGGGGGCTTTAGTCCTGGTGCCTTTAAAAGTCAAGTGTGGGCTGATGCACTTCAAATTTAGCATGTTGTGACATTTTGGAAAATGAGGTTCCTTGGTCAGGTGACGTCCTCGTCACTTGATTGTTAAAAATTACGAAATCCGTCTTAAACTTCAAAAGTGCGTTTTAATAAAGAATCGATCAATCAGATTTGTCTCTAAAAGAAATTTTACTTTCCCTAAATCATAATTAAATGATTCATTTGATGAGGTTTGTTTGGATCGATATTTGATCCCACGCCTCACTACGTGATAGGCGTTTGTTTATCAATCGAGACATGAATGTTTAAAAGAGAACTAAAATCTAAGGAATACTTAATGTATAGCTTTGAATGATTTTCAAAATTAAAAAACATCAAACCAATTATGTACCAGCACTTTTCAAACTGTGGGGCATGATAAATCTAACTCTAGGAGGGGTGCGAGCATATTTAAAATGTCGTAAGCAAAAGATCATGTTAAAAAATTAATAATTTACTGAAAGTAAACAAACAGAATACATTCTGATGATAATAAAAATAAAATACACATTTACATTGATATAATAAACTTGTAAAATGATGCAGATCAGTACTGAACGCAATGCATTTCATAATTAATTTAACATTACTATTAGAACAAGTTTAATAATTATTAGTGACCATATGGGCTTGTCATATAAAGCTATACAAAAATTAACACTCTATCTTGATAGTTTGTATGATTTATACGAATCCCTTTACTGAAAATAAAAGTTACGCTATTTGCTCCCCAATGCCACCATTTTCCACGTAACCACGCGTATGTAATGTATGGGGAGGGAAGGAGGAATAAATAAGCCTATCACTTGAAATAAGTAAATCCTTTGCAAAACACTGTCGAGTGTTCTTTATTGCATTCCAAAAGCTTTCGAATAATTTTATGGATATAGTGCACAGGAAAGATCGTACTCAGAAAGACGTATATTTATGAAATTAACGTCTTTGGATGAGTGAGACATTTATATATGCCAGTGGAAACCTAAGACTAAAGTCGTATTGTGGCTTTAGCGTCAAAGCATAGTATTATTAAATTCAAAACATTGTTATTATAAGGAAGGGGCGATGAAAATTATGATTTAATATTGGGTAACAAATATTGGAAAGTTGGAGAAGCATTGAATTATACATTACTCTTATTTAAAAAACTTATCCGAAGAGATTAAGTTCAAATAAATTAAAATTGTTTGAAGAAATGTTGTTAATATATATAATCTGATTTCCCTTAACTTATAAAAGTACTAAATTACGAACGAAACTTTTCACTACGCTTGAAAACTATTATTTAACAATAGAGTACATTTTAGTGTTAAAAGCGTTATTTAATAGTAAAATGCATTTAAAATAGGCATTTTTTACTAAACAATAAGAGATCGAATAAAGAGAAGGGGACCTACTCTGACATCAATATATTTCCTTCTTCCATCAATTCGTCTTTCAATTTTTCTTCACCCCATCCGTCTGAGAAAGGCTTCTCAAGCTAAGAACACAAAAGACAGAAGGAAAAGGGTAAAAATAAATAAAAATCCTATCTGTACAAAACCGATAAGAATAGAACCCAAAGTCATAAAAATTGGTATCGGGGTTAATATCAATCCTCCCCTGCTCTCAAAAGAAAAACACATGAGGATATAAACGTTTTGAAAATAAGTTTGTAAAGAGAGACAGAGAGAGAGAGAGAAAAAAAAAAGAGTATAAACGTTAAAAGGTTGAAGTGACGAGATCTGAGGAAGGGGAGGAAGGATGGATATGAAAGAAAGCATTTTTACGAATAAAACTACTGGGAAAATAATAACAATAACAAAAAAAGCAGAAATATATATCTACCTACTTGTGCGAAAACACCTACATCAACAAGGAATGAAAAATCTCTTTTCGAAAGATTACGTTGACAACAGGCTTAGATGTGTGTAAAGCAAAGCAAGGTGGAAGTGGAAACAGAAAAAAAGAGAAGGAGTATGAAGGAAAGAGAGAGCAAAGCAAAAAACAAGAAATCAAGCAGGAAAAAGACAAAGTGTTTAGCGTAGATAAGGAAAACCCCTATAGATAAAAATAACATAAAGAAAGAATTCGTGGCTGGGCGTATCAGGTGTTGATATAGTGATCCAAATAGTGAATAAGATCGTCAGACAATGAACCACATGGGTCCCCTTTTCACCAAACCTCAGAAACAAAATTAAGGTGAAAGATAGAATTTACTGGCGACGATAACACATTTCTGCGAATAAAAAATAACTGAAAAAAAAGGGGTGGAGGGGATGGAATTCCCTACCCTGCATCTTCTCAGCGTTAGGAATGGTCGTCCCAGGGGATTGCCTCTACGAGTGATAAATCATACATAATGTTTGATACAAATTGTGCATTATACTTGGAGCATTAAAAACGTGCCTTCTTAGCGCAGCCAGTTTGTTGCGCTTTCTAGAATCTTCGAAATTTATCATTTTCTTTGGGATGAGGGGGAGTGGGGAATTCTCGAATAAGTATTATGGAAAAGCAGTGTTTAGAATTTAAAGACCAATGCTTTATGGTTTATATGAAAAATCTCCGCTCAGATCCTTGGGAGATATCTAATAAAAAGGAGCCACAGCGATTAAAAATACGTATGATTGATAAAAATAATGCCTTATATTTTGGATTATTGCAATTTAAGTTCAGAATTTGATTAACGTTTAAAGAAAATTTAAAATTATTGTTTTGGTGTTGATATGATGAAATTCTCTCCTATATATTGTGCTTTCTAACATATTCATGAATATATTCACTTTAATGCTTTGATTTATAAGTAAAAGTTAATTAATAATTAATAGTCGGTTCTGGTGGCTTAGAGATAAGTTTGCGGGTTTGACTCGGCTGGAGTCGGTAGATTTTCTGGATGTGAAAAACGCAGGCTCGCATGTCACATGATTATGTGGTATGTAAAAGATTCCTTGAGTATCAGTTTGCACTCTGCAAAATTAAATCAATGCAATATTTAACATTCAGTGAGAGCTTGAATTAAAAAATTAATTTTAGCATCCAAATTTGGTAGTGAGGCTACCTATATATGGTGCCACCATGAAATCAGCAAGGCAAGTTTCTCCATTTTGGCGACTTACCCGTCTGCAAAGACTATGTTACTAAAATGTAGCCCACCGGAAAAAAATTAAGTAATTAATAAAAAAAATGGCTTAGCACTACTCAATTGATGTAGATTTAATTAAATGCTTAAAATGAAAATGTGTGTACTTTTTGGTCTTGGCACTTTTTTCTCAAAAAATGCGTTATGATTAGTTAATAGTTTTATTAAACTTACAGAAAGAACACGAGGGCTAATGGTGATGGAGCCGAGTTTGAACCATAATTAGTGATGAATGACATCTAAAAGTCCTCAGCCCTGTGGTAGCCGAGGGGTCATGGTCGAGAACCTGTACGGCGTTATCGAATGTCACTGGTTTGAGAACCTCTTGTACCACTGAAAATTCACCGTGTAAATAGGTTGATGCAAATTAAATCTGTTGAGGCTCAAAGACCTACCGATGGCATGGTGTAGGTAGCTGAGGCAATTGCCAACTCAGGTTTCGACCTCATCACTTGGTCTTAGCTACAAGGGACTTCGCCACTACCCCTTGTGTAGCTTTACAGTGTGACTATACACTCACTTGGAATAACACGAGGGCTATGGGTAACGAAGCTCGAGTTTTGAACATGATCAGATGACCAGGATGACAATCGAGATGACACTCCATCAGTCTTTGTGGAACCGCCGAAGCTGAGGGGGCTGCGCTCACGAATTCGTGGTCAGCGTTGTAGAGTCGTGGGTTAGAAACCTAAAATCATGCATCAGCCCCCAATTACTGTTGCATACGAGGTTCAAAAGTCCACCTTTTGGCGTGGTGTGGAAGATAGAAGAGGTGGATGCCAGTTCAGACTCATCATTCTCTTTGTCAGTTTTTTCAAATTACGAGGTTCGTCGTCACTACCCTCGAGTTGCTCTGTTTTCAGGTGCGATGTAAGCGACTAAAATCCAATGGAAATGTAGAACTTAAAGTCCACAGCACATCAATTTTCTTTCTTCTCATAGTGTATGACGGGCTCACGCTGCCTTTTCTTTAACATAACCTCTGGGCTCTTTGGTAGCCAAGATTAATGGCAACCCTTTTCCAACCAAAACCCAAGAAGCGAAATGTGAACAAGAAATGCAAATAAGTTAGCTTTTAAAATAACAGAAGTTTCAGTAAGTGCGATGGCAATTTTGGGGAATGGTATGTGTGATAGAGAATAGTGTGAATTGACAGCCAATCGTGAAGCTGGCCACCAGGAAAAACCAGCCATTAATACAAGGTGCATATCATTGCACTCTGTGTTTTGTTGTTTAGGGTTGATAAATAGCCAAATCTGGTTTACAAGTTCTTTGATTTTGGGCTGTTTTATCAAGGGATTTAGTTATGTTTTAAATGTTGGTTAAGCACCTTTTCTGATTCACTTATTGCGCAAAAACTCAACTAGGATGTAATAATGGGTATCCGCGAGATCTACCCTCTGCAACTCGAGTTTCTTCTATCCAGCCGAATAGGCACTTTGAGATAAAACATCTCCACTCCTCAAACGAACGTCACTTTTAAATAGAATATAAATAATCAATTAGACAGAAAAAAGTTATGTGGACAATATAGTCACGATAGCACTGCCAGAATTATAGTAGCTTGTTCCTGAATTACAGTCGCTATTAGAAGTTACTAGAAGATTTCTTGTCGGTGAGGTTCTGAGGCTGTTATCATTAAAGATAAGTACTCATTATTTATTACTAGTTAATTTTTTTGTCTACATATCCCGTAATCAAGTTTAAGTTAGATTAATAAGGAATTAATTGCGAATAGTTTGTAGTCCTTTCGAATCCAATTTAATGGCTTCTCAATCAGTACTGCTTTCGAATCCCCCTGAGTATCTAGTTAATGAGCGTGACTTTTACTTCAGCCAACAAGAGGTGGAGGTACCGCGACAGGGAAGCATGGAATCTTTACCCCAGAGACACAATGTAGTTAATTGATGAGTTTTGATTTTTTTAAAAATTTAATCCGTGCGCATAACGCGTACTTCAGCTAATCATTAAATAAGCTCTAAAAAACGAGGAGATAACCCCAGACGCGTTTTCATCATTAAAGTTGTGAGCCTCGAAGCTGAAGATGTTTCCAATTGTAAATGTTGCCAATTGTAAACTACCCAATTGTAAATGTCGCAAATTGTAAGTCAGCTAATAAAATTTAAAGTTATAACAGGCCAGAGCTTCATTATTAAATATAAAACTGAAAATTTCGATCTATAACTTGTTTATTCAATCTTTCGACAGACAATATTAAAAAAAAATTGGATGCCTTAACTTAATCGGTCTTAAGAGATAAATATTTTAAATAAGGTTTACTAAATTTGGGATCTCTAAGCTAAAATGTCTTAACAGCGGGTCTCGAATCCTACCTTTCTGAATTTTTTTGAACAGGTTGCTCTGTTGCTTTGACCTCATTAAGACTTCTGTAACCTTTTAAAATTCTTTTGATTCCTCTTTTATTTTTTCTACTATTTGTTCTTTGTCCTTCCTTCTCCCATTTATTCACGATACTTTTATTTAAATAGCATTGCTCATTTACGTGCATCACAGTTTCATAACAAGTTGAGGCTCTCCTGTCAAACAACGTAGAAAAGTAAATTGTGAGGTTATTAAGGAAAAATATGAGAGTGAGAGCATTAATTTTTTAATTTAAGATGAAAGAAAAAATAAAGAAAACAATATTTGATCAATTTCTCATTATAAAATATTATCATTATAAAATATTATCATTCACTATGATTTTTCAGTAAATTATTTTGAGCGTTAAGAAGATGGTGCTGTTCTAACAAGCTGTTGTAATGGAATTATCCTCAGCCAAGTGTGTGAATAGTAAGGTGATGAGTTAGAGAGAGAGAAACACAGAGATAGAGAGACATAAAGAGAGAGAGAGAGAGAGAGTGAGAGATCACAGAGACATATAAAGTTGTTCCTTAAATTGCTGATATGTGTTTCAATATCGGTAGTTAAGTATTAAGTATACGTGCCAATATGTGTACTTAAAAGTTGTGAATTTTATTAAAAGGGATATAGTCAAGTGTTGTATTGTACAAGAGCAAACAGTGTGTTTAACCAAACAAGTAATAAATTTTTTAAAGACAATTTGTACTTTGTTAGAGAAGTGCACTGGCGCTATCTGTTGCAGCCAATTGTAACTTCGACAGAAATAACGCGGAATAAATTTAAAATTAAAAAAAAATTAAATTAAATTAATGAATTAATATTTGAAAAACAGTATCAACATCAAGTGTTATCCACAACTAGTTTAAAAATGTATTTGAACTTGAATGGATGAATAGAAAGTATTTCATTAACAAGAAAATTTGAACAAGATACATATACATATATACATTGGGAGAGAGTGAAATTGAAGAAAAGGAAGGAAGTAGGAATTGAAAAAATGAAATAAAGGTACTTAAGTCACGAATTTACATTCATATATAATTTCTAGATGAGGATGAGAGATCTGATTTGCTGCGAGAACTAAAATGATACTTAAAATATTTAAGCAATTCATTCGAAGCAATTAAAAAAGATACGATTTTTTAGTTCTGTAAAGTTAATTTTTTATTACACCAATTGATATTTATTTGATTCATTTTCCATATTCTTAACCCGCTAGAACTATCGAGTTTCTTTTGTTTTCGATCAAACCGTCAGTAAAAGTTCTATAATCCCTCTAAAGATCTATTTCAAGAGATAATGAGACTGGTGGCTTTTATCAGTCTTGATGCGGTGTAGAAATTAATTGGGAAAGCATAAGGCGCAAACATTATCATCACCTCTTGACTATGGCTCAAAATTACAAGTTTCATAATGAATAGTTTATATATTGTTCTATAAAAATTTTAATTCACATACCAATATAAAGAAATGCAAATATTTTCCGATAGATCCGATCAAGATTTAACTAAAAATTGTATTTAGAGAATACTTGATGTAGTTAGTAAAAATTATAACTTATATTAAGTTCTCATCAATTCTTATAATTTTCTGAATGTATTAATAAATTCCTTGTAGATCATCTATTTAATTGTAATTCGATTAATAAAGCTTGCAATAAAGGTCTCTGGTCAACAACACCCCAACGACTAGTTCGGAACTAAATCAACTTGAAACAGTTTCCTAAATGGGATACTAGACATTTCACAGAACAATTTACCAAGTTGAATGAATACCCATATTATTAATAGGCCAGGAATGAACTATTAGGCGCTACATTTAAATAGATACTGAGAGAATCTTCATAATTCAATAAAATTGTGGGAACTATTGGGCTATTCATCTCGACGTATAGTCACAGGAATCTGAGAGAATCTCTGGCTTTATTGTGAAATTAAATTAGCAGATTTGTGAAAGAGTTGTGATGTTAATTCTCAAATTCAGTCTCTTCTGAAAGAAAGGTATTGTGATACAAAACCCAATAATTTTTTTTTTCATTTCAAAATTAAATGGAAATAGCTGACGACAACTTGGGATTTCACCACCAAATTAGATTAAACAATAAACAGATATTTCGTCACTTGCGTAAAGAACTCATTTTATTACAAACAAAATATAAACAATAGTAGTGTTATGGCAATTTCACACAAACTCTCTGCTTCTCTGTCGCAACGGTACTGTGGTCGAAAAGTTTATTTGCGAGCTATTTTAGATTACTCTTTCGATAACAGAAAATGAATAGAAGTGACTTTAGCGACGAATTTAGTCACCAAGTTTGGCGACAAAAATAGATATTTCTATAACAATTAAGGAGCTTCTAGGATCATTATTTGGCTAGAAAAGACACACCGTGTTTGAATACACATGGTGTAATGAAGCTGATACAAATTAAACCTGTCAAGACTCAAATTTATCACATTGATGTGATGAGGAAGTATGTAGAGTAAGGTGACAGCTCAGGTGTAGTCCATGTCATTTAATCGAAGTTTCAAAGTTAGTAAAAATTTTAATCAAATCTTAATGACATGTAATTGCTCACCAGAAATGTTGAAATAATTTAGGAATAATCGATGGAAATTACGTAAATTATTTTATTAAAAGTGCTTGGTAATTGATTTGAAGTGAAATTCTTTCCTAGTACAATTGTTTAGAGCGCATGTCTGGACTAATATATGGGCAGTTCAAATATACTTCAGAAAAACCGTCAAAACAATTATCGCCGAAGTCATGACCGAAAATTCAAACACTAGAATATAGAACATTCAAGGTATGTAATATTGATATACAAGTCCAACCTACTTCATGGCTACTGTTGCCAAGTGGTTATGGTAGCGAACTAGTGATTGGCATTATTTATGTCGAGTCGTCACTTTGAGTCCTGGTACCGCTAAAGACCCATAGTGTAGAGTGGGTGATGTACGCTAAATCTATAAATACTGAAAGTTTTACCACTAGTGTGAGGGTTGATTGATTGAGTGAATATTAACGTCGCACTGTTCAGCTACACGAGGGCTTTTGGCGACGGACCACGTAATTTTGAACCATGGTCAAGTGACGTGGACGACATTGACTGGCACCCCTCTCTAACTACCACACCACACCAACGGGAGGGGTTTCAGCTCTCGACAGTTTTCGTGCATCCTTTTCCCTACACGGTGGGTCTTT
>BMAV01002715.1:0-40654 GCA_019973955.1 Trichonephila inaurata madagascariensis
ACTCTTCATGAGTTGCAGAGTTGTCTGGAACCCCCTGGTCCGTCACCAGAACAATGACCAGGTTCGTGACCACTGGGGGTTCTAGCACTTTGCACGTAAGTACATTATTCTCTGGTATAGCTTTTCTAGATTTTTTTTTTTAAAATTTTGCTATGTTGCCCAATTTTTACTTTTTATATTTGTTATAATATAAATGGGTAATCTTGAACCGTTTTTAAAAAGGGGATAAATGGATATTTCTTTTATGCAAAATACTCTATAAAATTGTTTTAAGGCCATGTTTAAAAACAGTTATTTAAAACAATATTTTGAAAAAAATAACTTAAAAAACCTTTTCAAAATGTTCCCCTTTTTGTAAAAAATGTCTTTTAAAAATATTTTCCGTTAGCTCGATTTTTCAGAGGCTAAACTATGAGTTTTAAAAAATTCAAATTTTCGTTTAAAACCTTTTTTGTAATTATCGGTTTTTTTTCAAAAAAATTTCCCTCGGGCAAAAAGGGATAAAACCCCTTCAAGCTAAAATTATTTCAAAATTTGTTAAACGAGAGAGATCGAGATATACAGCAAAATATTATTATAATAAAACTTTTTTCACAAAAAGGAAATATTTTTTAAAATTTTTTCATTCTATTTCATTTTTCCCAAAAATTTTTTAAAATGATTTTTTTTGAATACATTCTAAAACAATTTTATATATATTTTTTTTTTCTAATGATTAAATATCATAAATATCCATTTTCCTTTTTAAAAACACGATTCCAACGGGGAATATCTTAAAAAAAGGGACAAACTGCATACTAAGGAAGCTTGATTATAACGAATAATTAATACTTTGTCCGAATGCTGCTTAAGTTGTTTGTCTTATTTAGGATTGTTTCTATAATCAAAAAAGCTATCAAATAACTCTCCCCCTCCCTAAAAAAGAGCTGCATTTTTAAATGGTTTCCTGCCTCAGTGTATGGGACAACTCCCTAGTGCTCTTTGTTGGCAACTCTACTTTTTACAGTCACATAAATGTGAATAGAAAAATGTATGGGACTCCATGCATTTAATACACACATGGCTAAAAAAAATGTATTTGGTAAAAAAAAGATCAATAAATGCTAAGATTATATTGAATGTAAATATCCTGAACGAAAATATTTTTTGAAAATAATACTACCCCAAATGGTATATTAATAAAAAAGAAAATAAAAAGATATTCAGAAGTAAAAAATAATGAAATAAAAAAAATATAATGACGACTATATTTTTTTATATTTTCATCATCGTCCTGCTGGAAGATTTCTGAAATCACTTCTAACAACATGATCATAACAAAAGAAACGTCACCCGATGAAAAGTAGGGGGAAAATTGAAAACCCAAAAAAGTGTTTCCCATTTTTCCCAATCTCAGTACAGTAAAAGAATTTTGAAAAACAAAAGCAAAAAAACGAATTTATATAACAACAAAAAGGGGCAACACACTATTTGTTTTCGTTAATATGAAAAAAACTGAATAAAAAAAAAAATTTACTGCCCTTTTTTTAAAAATTAAACGGGGGTATTTACCTATAGTTTAACCCAAAAAAAGAACGCCCCCAAACACGAACTGATATTTCAAAAAAAAGAAAAAACAAAACAAAAAAGAAAAGTAGAACATCATATTTTTGATAAAAAAAAAAAAGGGGCAAGAATGAAGTTTTAAAATAAATTTTTAAAAAAAGTCATCTTCCAGTTTTTAAAAAGCTCCTTTCTGGGGGCCAAAATCCTATCAATTCCCCCTCTTTCCCCTTCTCATGCCCTTTAAAGGAAAAACCTCACAATCGAGGGAAAAAAATTTTTTTTGCTTTTAAACTTTATTCTTTTCTTTTTCTTTTTTTCATTTGGTGGTTGACAATGTGTATTTCCTGCCATTCTAGACAGTGTCTGTGTATCGGTGATGTATCATGTCATTCCGTAGACTGTCATCAGCCAATGATGTCTCGTTCACTTTCTGATCAACGGGTACTGGCGATTTCTTTGTATTTTTGGCGTTGAAAATTGTTCTGTGTTTCTTACTTTCAGTCATTTAAGAGGGAAGGGAGGTTTGTTTCTTTTGACAGGAAGTGGGAGATTTGGTTCTTCAAATATTGCAATCTATGTCGTTGGTTTGGTTAAGAGTATTAGTCGTTTACTGTTATACACTTAGAACTCGAATTATTTCGATATTTTGATGTTGGTAAAATTGAAATGAAAGTTGTTCATTATACAATTGTGGTTTGGATTTATAACTTTAACTCTCTTTGATTCTTCCGTATTATACCGTCGACCATTTTCACCAGTCATCAGCCAATGATGTCTCGTTCACTTTCTGATCAACGGGTATTGGCGATTTTTTTGTATTTTTGGTGTTGAAAATTGTTCTGTATTTCTTACTTTCAGTCATTTAAGAGGGAAGGGAGGTTTGTTTCTTTTGACAGGTAAGTGGGAGATTTGGTTCTTCAAATATTGCAATCCATGTCGTTGGTTTGGTTAAGAGTATTAGTTGTTTACTATTACGCACATAGAACTCAAATTATTTTGATATTTTTTTGTTGGTAAAATTGAAATGAATATTGTTCATTATAGAATTGTGGTTTGGCTTCATAGCATTAATTCTCTTTGGTTCTTCCGTATTATACCGTCGAACATTTTCGCCAAATCAAAAGAAGTCGCCTTTCAAAAAATGTCGTCTAATGCTGTTATTAGTATTGTTACTGTGTTCTAACATGTGTGAGAACGGTATCCACTATCGGCTTAGTATCATAAATTAGACAACGTATTTTGGTTTAACACTATTGGTCAACGGTATAAAACGTATGCATTATTTTTCTCTACAGCAGTGTTTCTCAATATTTCAATTTTTGCGACCCGATCTTCAATCATAATTTTCATCACCCCCCTTCACATAATAACGATTAATTGAATTCAATAATATTATATTGTGACACGTTAAGCCTACAGTACAACTTTAACATATTAAGTGCCAATGGCGTATATAAACGTATCTCTCAGCCAAAGAGTTAATTGCCCTGGACGTATAGTACGTTATTCCGAAGAATGATCTTCTCTGTGCTGTGCTATCCATAAAATTATTTCAAATTCTTTGAGATGCAATAAAAATACCTCGACAGTATTTGCGAAGGATTTACTTATTTCAGAGAAGGTTTTACTTATTTATTTCTTTTCATCCCCTTCCCCAATACCTCCCATACGCGTCTACGTGCAAAACGGTGGCATTGGGAAGTGAATCGCGTAATTTTTAACCGGCATTTAAGAGATTAATTATAAACCATACAAATTATCAAGATAAGAGTAAATTGTTGTATATAATTTTACGCATGACAAGCTCATGGAATCAATGTTAATTTTTAAACTTGTTCTTAGATTAGTATTGTTAATTATAAAGTACATTGTGCAGTATTGATACATTAAATCAGTGAAAATGTGTATTTTATATTTTTTTGTCAGAATGTATTTTGTTTGTTTATTTTAATTAAATTAGTAATTCTTTTAATTAATCTTTTGTTTTCGACTTTTCAAAGTGCTCTTGCCTCCACCCCCTAAGTAGAGTAATCACGCATCAAAGTTTGAGAAACTCTGCTCTACAGATATTATTTAATCATTGGAACAAACGTTTCCATATTTGTGAAGAATATTAAATCTAACTTTTAAAGGAAATCTGAAATTTTTTGATCACATAAATTTTCGAATTATTTTTCAGTCTTTTTTACAGAACAAAATATGCTGTTTAACAAACAAAAAAAAAAAAAACACCAAAACAAATTGTCCGGGCAAAAATTTGGGGGTGGGGAAAAAAAGCGGCCCAAAAAGATTTAAAAATTTTGAAAATTAAATGATTTTTTCAGGCATAGACAAATGAGCTTTATAAAGTGTTGACCCACCCCGCCTGGGTGGAAGCGTTTCGCGACGGGTATAGGTGATAAAACACCCTGACGGTCTCCCGCGGGGTTTCTTTTTCCTTTCAAATGTCGGGCCATGTCATCAACATTCCCAAATAGATGCGTCACCTTCCCATTATACCCAAACATGCCGATTGGAGAGATCTAGCTACGCTGGCCAAGAAAGTGTTTGACAAGCATAAGAAAGTTCATAGCAACTTCTATCTTGCTGAAAAAAAGTCAGAGTACTGCGGAAGGGGAAAAAAAGCCTTTTCAGAATGTCACACGTACCGATATGCTGAAAGTTTTAATAATACCAACGACCGTTGAAAAGAAATGGCACCCCCCACCATAACCCTGTATGAGGGCATGTATGGCGTGCAAAATTTAAAAAGGATGGCATCTCCCGGGAGCCTTTGAGCCCTTTGATCGTCGAAACACAATTGGAAGTGGGATTTGTGGGTAAACACTTTTCAGTCAAAAGGATTCCAACTTGACAGAGCCAAACACCTCTGTAATCTGGATCGACAATGTGAAGGCGTGAGTGGCAGGTTGCGTAGTGGTCGGTACGAGCGTAAATTTTTCTCTGTCAGCCTTCTGTGAATGATCATGTGGGATACACATGTGCGGGTCAAACGTATGGTGGTTCATAACGATGAATCAGATGCTGTGACAGTTGATCTGACAGTCAATCTGTCCTCCTGATCTGCTGTGGCCCTAGGTCAACCATTACGATCATGGTGCTGAAATCTGCCATTGTCTACCCATTCTTGGCAGCATCTTCAAATGGCCGCATCGCTTCGACCCAAATGAGTGATTCTCCGATTTCCCCAACCTTCGTCTTTCAATAAAGACAGATCTTTTCCCAAAACCGACAGTTGCTCGTAATGAGCACGAATCTTTTGGCGAGGCATTTGTTCAATCATTGAAAAGTATCCTAAATCGCAATGCAAATTAAATTTTGACCATCAGATTGAGAATCCTTTTATAGACACCCGCTGAGTGGTAGTTCCGATGCGGGCTTTGCTTTCATTCATTGACACCCAAAAATTAAACATCTGCATGTTGGTACAAATGTCTTTTACGAAATTTATTTCAATCGGGGTATCCTTCTTGGTGCATCTTTTTTTTTTATAGAGTGTTATTTTCATATTTTAAATATTTCTTTAGTTAAAGATGAAATAATCTTTTATGTTTACCAATATTATATATTTTGTACGTTAATTACAAAAGTTATTTTATAACATATGTTAATTTGTTTTGAAAATAACATTCAGTTATTTTAAAAAGCAAACTTCTGTGCTATTGATTTTCCTACGTTGTACAATATTATACTAAATTTATAACTTGTATAAATAAATATACAAGGCTAAAAAAATTTTAAAAAACAAGGGATTGTATCAAGAAAAATGCAAATTGCTTAAGATATAATCCTTCTAATTTGAATGCAATGTAAGTTAAATAGTTTATTGTTTTAACTATTCCGAAACAACTTAAGTTACAAATTATTGCTTTTATCTAAATTTTGAGTCGTGATTCAGTGAAGAGAGTAAACTCTTCTATCTATCAATTTACCCTTAAGTTGATACTTTATTTCCCAACTTTTCTGCATTGTACAAAGCGAGGATGTTGATTTATGGGTGTTTGAGGTTATTGTGAGAAAGTAAGGTTGTTTGAAACTTTATGTTTAGAAAAGTTTAATGTGTTAAAATATACCCATATTTCACTAAAATAGTCCACAGATGAACTTAAGCCTAAACGTGTGACCAATATTTCATTTTAGTTGTCTAGAGCAAGACTATATACACAGGTTATGTAGCAGAAGCAGTTGAATCGTCTCTTTCTCTAGTATATATGTTACCGTTAACGTGTGAAATTCGTTATTTCATAGAAAAACTAGGTATTTTTATAAGGGTATAAAATACTTTTTATTCATCCAATCAAGTTCAAATAATTTTTTTAAGTTGTAGTGGATAACACTTGATGTTAATACAGTTTTTTCAAATATTAATTCAGTAATTAAATTTTATTTTTTAATTTTAAATATATACTGCATTATTTCCGTCGTAGTTACAATTATCTGCCACAGATGGCGCCAGTACGCTTTTCTAACAGCAGAAATTGACGTTAAACATTTCGGTAAAAGTAAGACCTTTTCTCCCGTGGGTAGGTATCGGATAAATCCCCTTTTGTCCCGAGTTCGAGCCCAGACAGTTAAGAACCATTGGGGCATGCTAAGTCTGTCAAACGAAACGTCCCTCCTTGGTGTGGTGGGTAGTTAAAGGGGGAGGATGCAAGCTGGTGTGGTCCCGTCTCTTACCTTTGATTTAAAACTACGTGGTCGCCCCAACCCCTCGTGTAGCAAACCTGAAAATTTAAATTTCCTCACTCGGAAAAAATACGGAGCGAAGAACATTTTCAGAAAAAAATGCCCCCAAATTTCCATGGAAATTTGCAAATTATAACTCATACCTCTGTTAAGAATATAGTTTTTTTAAAACTTCAAAATATTCCATGAATACTTTTTTTTTCGTTTTAAAAAATTGAAGGCACCCCATTTAACATTACGGTACGGGAAAAAAAACCGAAACACTTTTTACACCAAAAAAAATTATTCAACTCTTTTAAAAAAATAAAAGTATGATAAAACATGCGCTCTTTTAAAGGATATGAAGCGGGATTATCACAAAAAATGATCATTTCTTTTATATCTGAAAAAAATGTTCCAAATTTGGGTCCTATTCTTTAAGATTAACCGAAAACAGCCTTGATTTTTTATGATATCTTTTAGTAAAATGTACAAATTAAAGAAAGTTTGTAGGTAAATATTTAATAAAAAAGTATTATAAATAAAAACGTAGAACTTAAAAAAAGAATTTCTTAAATCTTGAAAATTCTTCACATGGGGAACTGGAGAATAGAAAGATGATTTTATCCAGAAAGCCATACAATTACAAAAATCTTTTGTAAACAATTTCAGAGAAACACTCTTATAATAATAGATATAAAATAATTTTTAACAAATTATTTATTGGAGTATATTTTCCATTTTTATGCTATTAATTTCAAAACTATTAACTCATTTTAGTGGGATTCAAAAGGATTTGCTTGATTCTATTTACACTTGCATTTCGTTTGTCCAGTGAAAATTTTTTAAATTCCTCTTTTATAAATGTTGAGCAATTTTTCTTTTGATTTTGTTCGTAATTCTTCATTATAAATAAAAAAAAAGAATGGAACTAACCTATTTCCTAAGAATTCCATAAATCATTTTTTGTAACTTTATGATAAATATTCATGGTGTAAACACAGTTTAATTAACTTTTAAATTTATTTTGATTAATAGTAGCCACAGTTTATTCCATAAGCCACTTTTTATGTTTATAATGCCACAATAATCAAAAGATCTTCACACGAATGATGGAATCTCGAACGTATACAAAAGTTAATTAATTCAACGTCGATTACGCATTACAATTATTTTCTCCTACTGCAAAAGCATACTTCAGAGCAGGGGTACTCAACCTTTTCTTCTGCTGGGCCACATACATATGTCAGCTTTTTCACGCGGGCGCATCATAAAGATAAAGAGGTGGGGGAAAGAATTAAAATGTGGAAAATTGATCAAAATATTTTAACTCCTGGTTTGCTTTTTTTGATTACTATTTTTTTAAATATTTTTCTCATTTTTGTCACTAACACTGAATTAGAAGCATTTAAGAAACACCCCCTCACAATTTCTGCATCATAAACGGTTTCGTACTGTTACTTAGAATCGGGGTTCGAAGATTTCATGCAGACCTGGCGGAAAGAACAAGGCAGTTCTTTAAGAACGACGAGAGTTTATTGTCAAAAATCTAATCCTTGAAATACAGGATTCAGCGGCAATATTAGCAGAATAAATCTCAGAAGGTCTTCACATTTTCATCAACACTCAGATAAAATTATAGATGTCTAAAATAAACGTATTTAAAAGATTATTCACAAGCAATCGCTCGTTCAACATCCGAAGTAATCACTAATCGCTTCAACAGTCAAAACAATACTAACTAATCATTAGTCGAAACCAGGCTGACTTTCGGTGAGCATCTCTCTATTTATATCCCCCGGATATTTCGAGAAAGATCCGCTTGCATCATAGTCTTGAAATTGGTGTAATTCTTCACTAATTTCTAGAAGAATCCAGAGGTTCCCAATTTCGCCATAAATGGTACCCATGCTGCCAAAATGGTCACCAAAGTCGGCAAATTGGTTATCAAAAATGATGCCAAATCGGCTGTATCACCAAGATATCGCCAATTTCCAATTGAATCACCATTATAACGTAAGGGATGGCTTTGCTTGGGAATATTAGAATTTTAACACAAATAAATATAGCATAGAGTAATAGAAATGGTTTACAGATCCAAATACAAATTACTTAACACTACTTTACTCAAAATTCGTAACAATATGATTACCAATAGGATAATAAACTTCATAAGATATCTTTGTTACCGGTGTGACGTTACCACTGACAAAACACTTTGTTGTTGCTGTGAAGATTTTTCAAGAAAACCTATTTATCACCTCTTAAACGGATCTTCGAGGAAAAGTGTCAATGAATGATTCTCCTGCTTATTGAATTTTTTCAATACAGCATTTTCGGGACAAATCAAACAATTACTCTGAACCATATTTGTTTTTCACCACAAATTAGCCAACCTCCCAATCGTCTTGAAACCATACATTTTCTTCGAATATTTTTCGCTTGTAAGATATGAAAGATAGTTAAAAATTAGTCCCACCCATAAAACTGTCACTACTCTGCTGTTGTCTGTTATCACTAATCGTAACCCTTACAAATAAAAAAAGGAATATCAATTCGTACTCGTATGACCTCGACAGCAAAAAGCAAAACTGATGTATTTGATTACTTAACACCAAATTTTTAATATATTTTTCTTTAAATAATTCAATTTTTCAGAGCAAAAGGAGACCGGGCTACTTAATAAGACTTAGTGGGTCACATGCCTACCGCAGGTTGAGTTTTGCAGCTTCAGAGTAACTCAGTGTTTCTAAAACTGTGGGGAGCACCCCCATAGGGGGCATCATAACCCTACGAGGGGGACGCGAGCCTCTCGAAAAGTTGAAAAAAAAATCTTTTAAAAATTATTAACTTACTGAAAGTAAACAAACAAATACATTCTGAGATAATAAAAAATAAAATACTCATTTGCAATATAATACACTTATAAATGTATCATTAGTGCACAATCTATTTTATAATTAACTTAACAATACAAAGTTAATTACAAGTTTAATAATTACCAGTGACTATGGATCTGACATATATAAAATTATATGACAACATTAACACTTCTCTTGATAATTTGTACGGTTTATAATTAATCTCTTTATAATGCCGATTAAAAATTATGAGATTCGCTCTCCAATGCCTCTGTTTAGCACGCAGGTAAGCGTATGTGGTGTATTGAAGGGGTGGGTGATAGATAAGGAATAAATAATCAAATCTTCTGATATAAGTGAATCCTTCACAAACACTGTCAAGGTCCTTTTATTGCATTCGAAAGCCTTTGGAATAATTTTATGGATACGAGTTCACAGAAAAGATATAACTTCGGAAAGACGTATATATACGTCTGAAGGCAATGAACGCAGTGGCTGTGTGAAGCTTATATACGTTGGGGGCTTAAAAGGTTTAAGTCGTATTGTATGTTTAATGTCATAGTATTATTGAATTTAATACTCCGCTATTGTACTATGGAGGGGGGCGCGATTCAAATTATGATTGAATATTGGGTCGCAAACATTGGAAGTTTGAGAAGCACTGGAGTAATTGCAAAAGAAGCCAACTGCAGCAACATAACTTCAACAACAGACGTTTATATATCCTTAAATAAATTAAATAATCAGATAAATTAGATTTACTAGAATTATTGAATTAATGCAGACGGTAAAAATATGGAAGATAACTTTCAGTCTAAACAATATTGATAACTACTGTTTAATTTATATAGTCAATTAAATATCAGTTCAAAAAATAAAGAAGAGCAAAATATTTTACAATGTAAAACAATTACAATATCATAGAAATATATGTTAAATAGCTCATTGGTGTTTCATTTTTTTCTAGAATTATACTCTTCCTACTGTTTCATTATATTTAATAATGGTCCATTTGCATGTATTACAGTAAACTTAAAGATAGTGTGAGCTGTGTGGATGAGCATATGACAAAATGCTTTTCGCCAACTCAAACTAAAGTGTTCAATCACGTAGTGGCTGGAGCTAGACAGTTTCTTTCCGAACTCTGCGTGGCAGGACCCATACAGGAAGGTATAAATGTTATTTGTACTTTTATTTCAACTTGAATGAAGTAAAATTCAAAGATTCCTATTTAAATGTAACGATTATTAAAAATCAGAATCATTATTATTTTCGATACACTTAGTTTTTGAGTATAATATTATATGTTAAATAATGGGTGTTTTTTATTGTAAGTAGGTAAGAATATTTATATGAATATGTAACCTCTTGGATTGATGCAAAAACTTAATGTTATTAAATACATACATTTGAATATTTCACAACATGCAATTCTGTGTTACCTCTTTTAATATATAAAGTGTGTGCTGTCATTTTCTTGATGTAAGGGACTAATAAAGATACTTATGAAATAAGTAAAGCATTTTAAGCTTTAAAAGGAAAATATAATGTTTCTTTAATCTTGTTCAAAAATTTTATGAAAACTTAGTTTGATAACAGCTGAAATAAAAATGTTTGAAACATAGGTTCTAACATTTTTATTACAGCAATAAGCATACGAAATATTTATACAACAATCAATATATCAGAAATTCTTTGAAATTTTAGTATATCTCAATAAAACTTTATTCCTGCATTATTGACAAATTTGAAAAGAATTTTATAAAACTGTGTCTATTTTAAAATTAGGATACGTTGAAAGTTAATTACAATATTTGAATAGGATATAGAGGACACAAATTAGTTTTTTTTTCAAACGGTTTAAATTTTTTTCTTACGAAAATAAGAACTTTCATAAAAATAATGATAATTTTATCATAATCATATTTTTGAAGGTATGGAATATATTTATAGTTACTCCCTCACACAGTAACTATAAGAAATGCTTTATTAACTCTGATAAGAGATTATGATTTTAATATTCATGAAATATCTTCTCTTTTGTTTTACATTTTCACTGCCTTCAGCACCATTTTGTAGAAAATACAAGTTTGTTACGCATGATGCCGAAAAATGCATTTTATTCAAGAAAATTTTAAGAACAAAAGTGCAAAATTATTTAAATTATGTTTTTCATTCGCTATTCCTTCTCACTCTCTCTCTCTCTCTCTCTCTCTCTCTATATATATATATATATATATATGTTTAAATTTTCACTCGTTAATAACAATTATTTTATTCATCCTCCTAAGTTCAAATATATTTTTTTAAAACTTGAAGTGAATGACACTTGATGTTAATACAGTTTTTTTTTCAAATATAAATTCATTAATTGAATTTTATTTTTTTTATTTTAAATTTAATCTGCGTTATTTCTGATGTAGTTAGAACTACTTTAACAGATGACGCTTTTTCTAACGAATTTTTTCTTGGTTTCAAATACATTTTTTTCAACTTGTAGTGGATGCCACTTGATGTTAATACAGTTTTTTCAAACATTAATTCATTAATTGAGTTTACTAAATGAAAAAAAAAAACTTTGTTAACCAGAATATGAAATGACTTAAAAAATTATTTTCTTTTATTTTACTTATTTTTCAATGTAAATGTCTTCTCTTGAATGCAGTGAACTCTTGTCCGGATGTTTCGTTGAATAATTAAATTGTAAAATATTTCTTATCACCATGTATATTTCACTTTGTCTTGTAAATTCATATTTCTTATTTGAAAACTTTTTTTTTAAATCTTAATTTTTTTCTTGTGTTTTGTAATTAACATGAAATACTTTACCTATAAATATGCACATAACATTTCATTCATTCCAAAGCTTACCTGAAACACTCTCCCTGTTACAAAAATGTGTCACTCTCTGAAGAAAAATGTGCTCCAAAATATCGCCATCTAATCCATTTATCAGAGAATGTCGAGGAACAAAGGAATATCGACGAAGGTCTGCGTGGAATCTTGTTGGTGAGTACTACGTATTCCAGGAAATAATTAGATGAGAAAGCGTATATAAAGGCCATAAAACGAATTTATGATTCCGGCTAATGTGCTAATATATCAAAGCAACTTGTCTGGTTAATTGTTTTAGAGTTATTATTAAAATATAGCCATTTTAGAAGCTCCAAGAAATTAAAAAGTGCATTATCGAAATGAAACTTTGTTTTAAGCTTTTTGTCAAATTTGAACATTATCTTTTCGTCCCCTTCAATTATTATTTTTCTTTTAATTTAATTTTCATTGAGAATAACTGAATTAAAATGTATGTTCTTTTTGGATATGATCCATACAAACTGTAAAACATTGAAAGTAAATACCAAATGAGTAGCCAAATTAAATTATATACATTGTATTGCCCTTTATCAATATATTAATAAAGAATTTTCCAAGGCAATAAAATATATTTAAAGAGCTAAAATATATCTTATTATTTTCGTAGTTCGTAAGTTAAAACAAAATGCTCATTACATACACATATAATGAATCCCACAAAAATTCAATTATCTAAAATAAAAATAAAATTTTTACACGATTGAATTAAATTACATATAAAAAGAAAATCATGTACGAGTTCCCTCTCGCCTAAAAATGTTACCTTTTGGCCTTCATACTTTACAAACAAATTTTCAAAGAATTATTTTTACATTTTAAAAATTATCTGTACTGAATTTCGTAATTCTAGTTATCACGTGTAAGCTGGAAATATTTTAAAGTTATAAAATATATACTTATTTAATAAATTTTTACTTTTTGGAAAAAAAGAAAAAAACAGCAAGAAGCACCTTTAAAATATAAATTTACTAACTGAAATTTTTCTTTTGCCAATTCTTATAATCCTAACATGCAAATGCTAAAATTGTCGAGCTAAACTAATTCTACATTCACTCACAGCCCACATTTTTTCTGTGCAATTAACTCTGTAGAAATCAGTTATCAATTATGCGTATGGTTTATCTTTTATCGTTGTCGTTGAATTTCACTGAAGACTAATACAGCTTTTAAGACGTTGTAGACTTATCAAATGTGGTCACTCAGATGAGATACATAAAACTTGCTAGCGAAAAAGACCAATATGTCACCGGCTGCAGTGTTCGGGTACGGTTATGTAAAGGTGCTATTAGCAATGGTTGCTGTAAGGAAATCATTGCCGGAATTAAGGTTATGCAATGTCAATTTGCAAGTATTCGGGGGAAAATCCGATTGCTATATGATAAAGCAGAACTGCCTTATGTTTTAAACTTCCTCTCCTTGAACTTGGTTGCGTTACAGCTACACTCACAGCAATACGTTAAGAGAGAGAAGTCTACTTTCTATTAATTAACATGAGCATGTTCTTCTGAACTGGAAACATGGTCATAGATCATGGCGATCAACAAACTGACATTACATCGCGCTCGGTGATTAATTCCTCTCATACTTTAGAGCACTTCGTGTGCATAAACGGTTCCAAATCACCGTTTACAGGGACATAAAGATTTACTCTGGTGTATAGGCTGGAATTACACTCGAGCCCATAAATTAATCTAGAATCACACGGTAGTTGAACTCTAGAGTATCACACACTTCTCTTGTATGTAGAATTATTATACACTTCTCTTAAAGAATAATATACATATCACATAGGAAGCTACCAGATGACGCAGATCGTGCGTCATAAGTATGAGAGTATAAGTAAGGAATGGTTACACACAAGAAGAAGTAAAATTGCTCACAATCGTTCTGTAATCTGCTCAGGGCCATAACCAAATAGTTAGAAGACCCAGATGGATGCTTTTTTACGTGGTAAAATTACCGGCAGTGTTATGTCTAGGTTTTCGCAACGATTCCAAGATGACGGAAATTTCAGTAGACTTTTCGGTACAGGTCATCTCCGAGTTACAATGCTAAATGAAGACTGGTATTTGGCAGTCAATGCCAATAGAATCAGACGGAGCACAATATCCGTCCTGTCTTGTTAGCTTTCTGTAACCATGTGCATGCCAGTTTCAAGGCAAACTGTGTACATACGTTTGTGACATATTGTCTAGATGTTCGCTGGCTTGTCAGATGTGTTCCATTCACGGCAATTCGGTAGAAAACACACAATATGGACATCATTACAGTGGGGTTGTGTGAATTTTTCTGACGAAATCTTTTTTTTTTTTTTTTTTTGCAATCCGATTTACGTTGGACTTTAAAATCGAGAATGACAGGTACCCATTACTATCGAGACACACCATAGAGTGAATGACGCAGGTGATTCCAGTTCTAGCTTTGGAATGTTATTATAATGGATCTGAATGTTCACATCTGAACCATGATCGGCTAAGTTTATCAAGACATTATTCTGAAACAACATGCACGTTTGTTTATGAGTGACATCAGCGCAGCATCTGTGCTTATGGATGACAACATCAAGCCCTGCCTAGGAAACATCATAGAGTAATAGATTCAATCTGAGGACATCAAATGTATGGAATGGCCAGTACTGTCAAATGACTTGAATCTGATAAAGCATGTGTGGGACATACATGACCGACGGGTTGTAGGTACTCTACATGGGTACGGGAATTTCGGAGAAAATTATTTTCTGCATGGAGTAATTTTCTCCAAGATCAGCTGAATAATTTTATACTTAGCTTTCCTAGGCTTTGTACGGACTGTATTTTATCTCATGGAAGACGTGCAATGTAATGCTCATACCAATCCATGTAACATTCAATTTTTATAAAGAATGCTTTTTCTTATAATTTTTTCTACGAAGAAAAAATCGTAGTTTTAATGTATAATGTGATACACATACCATCTGTTTCGTGCTTTACCCTTTGTTTAATAAATAGGCTTGATGCATGAGTCCCATTTGTTTTGTTTTTGAGCCATTCTTTGCCGGAACTTGCATTGTCCTAATTTATGGTCATGAGTGTATTTATTTTACAACAGTGTGTAGGTCACTTCAATTCATCTTCCTCTCAATGTTGACTACTTCCTGCAGCCGGTTGTGTTACCTGCCCTGACACTTCATCCTGAGTCTATAATGAGTCCTATTTATATGCGATATTATAAATATAAACAGGTGATCTACGCCTATATATAACTTCATAAATTAGTCATATTTTACTCATATATCTCTGAATTAGTTTTATACTATTGACACTTTTCCTTGACTAGCAAAGCCGCCAAAAGTTTCCTCAATAGAACATCATGGTACGGATTCAAGCACTCAAAACTTTTGCAAATATGGGATGGAAATAGACAAATTCTTGGCCCAAAGTATCTTAAGATGAAGTTAGGAATATCTATTTCCCCTTATTTCGGCGTGCACAAGCATGCATCGTACGCAGCAAGGGAGCGTTTCAGCAATTACTGATGTCAACATTCATTGTCCAATCATTAGCTATAAAATTGTCTTTTGGCCTTGAATTATTAATAAATTCTTTATCAGTGTATAAACTTAATAATTCTTAATTTCAAAATAAATACCGCCTATTTGTAGTTTGACTATATGTCATACCATTATATATTCAAGTAAAATAAAGTTTAATTGATTATGATCATTAGATTATAAAAAAAAGTTGTCTTATAGAAAACATTTTGTTTGCTTTCAATAAGGTAAATACTTCTTATACCAATGAGTTTAAACTATCCTAAAATAACTTTAGATATACTACATTTTTGGAGCTATTTTCCATGTCTTGTTAAAGTTAGAAGATAGACTACATTTATTTGCAATGTATTAAAACAGATTATATATTTAATTTCAATGAAACTACAGCATTAAACATTTCTTGAAATTTAAATTGGTTTTAATTTTTAAGATCCTCACTTAACAATATATCTATATACGTTATTTAAATAATCTCGATTTATATTAAATTATATATATATATATACAATATCATATTATAAAGTAGTTAACTTTCTACTGTTTGTTTCTAATATATATTATTTCTTCAAGCGCCTTTAATGATTTCGTACTGTGCAAGTACGTATACGTGCGGAAAGATTGCGGGCAAGATGCGGCTGATTTCTTGGAGCAACATCTGGACCGTATCTCTTCTCCACTCATCCATGAGCACTGTGCCCATTACACATACGCCACTGATTCTTGCAGTCCTTCTTCTGCGTCTGTCCATCTTCCCTTCGGCATGCTCTTTCTTGTGACCGTACTGACTCTATTCCTGTTTCTTAAGAGATGGAAGTGTAATTGAACCAATTTAAGATTGGGTTACTTATACCCTTCGAATCATTGTTTGTCTTTCTTTAATTAATGCTGGAAAAAGATATCACTTTTAATCTTTATTCAAACTTTTCATAATATAAATAAAAAAGTAATTTGTTTCGTTATACTAAATTACAAAAATAATCTGTGTAATATTTATCTGTATTAACACTAAATATGAAAAAGTTTTGAAACTATTGTTGAAGAATATTGGTAAATAATTTCAAAAGTTGTATTGATTTTTTTCATAAAATTATTTAATCAACTAAAAAGTTGAAGAATATTTGGGAGAAAGTCACTCATCACTGCTTAAGAAATGTTTACACTGTAATATTTAAGGTAAGCCACCTTATTTAAAATTAATAAATACCAAAAATATAAAATAGATTATAAAAAAAGAGATCTTGGGAAATTGAACTTTAAAAGCGATTGAGATGTATAAAGTCCAACAAAAACACTTTTTTCTCTTTTAGAATGAAAAAAAAACTAATACATTAAAAATATTTGCTTTGGAAACCACCATTTAATTAAAAAGGAATGTCTTCAAAAAGGTTTAGAATTGCAAATTAACAAACTGAAGAAGAGGAAAATATGCAACAAAATTAAAGAGATACAAAATTATTTATAGTAAAAGAAAAGTGCATGTGATATTTTCCAAGTGGGAAAGTGAAATTCAAATATTACGTTATAAGTAACACCGTGAAAATTTCTTAATGAAGGTATATTGTTAGAACAGTGTGGTATTTGTAATTATAAAATGAATGATTAAATGAAATAATCAAGCATCTTTGTAAAATAATTCCAATCCATTCATTTCATTATTTAAAAAGAGAAGTAATTATACTAAAATGTAAAGTCTCTTTTTATTTTTGAAAATTTACATATACAGCACAAATTTTAAATTGTATTTAAAAAGAGATATCTCAAGAAAATTTCCTTTCTTTTATGCAATTTTATTTATAATACATTTAAACGGTCTTTGTAACAAATGAAACACATATATGTATGTCTCAAAAATTTCTCATTTATTATTTTTATTCTAAAAAATTCAAATAATTTTTTCTCTTAAATGATTTCAAAACTGCATGTATTGTTTTTACATTTAAACTGTTTTCAGAAATTCAGTCTCTTTATAAGAATCAAACCATCATGAATATTGCGTTCATAATGTACATTTCAAATAGTATGAAAATCAAATAATGGATTAACCGACAAATTGATTGAAAAATGCTGAACATATCTGAATATGTATTGAATTTTTGTAAATAAAAGTTTTTCTTTCCTAAATATGTTGTTTTTCAATTTTTAATGTTTATCTTTAGTATCTGAAGAGCTACACAAGTATCTTAATTTATGTTGAACAAACGAATCACGGCATTATAAGAGACTTAAGCATTTTTTTGTTTTGTTTCATCAAAAAAACTATATTATAATTAAAAATATCCCTACTATAAATTGTAAACATATTTTTTTACATTTTATTTTTATATGATTTGTAAAGCGAACACTAATATTTGTAGGTAACTTTTTATCATGGGAAGTTTCAAACCTCTGCAAAAAAATTTATATTACATAATGTGGACATTGGAAAAATAAAGTAAACGATACTTCTACAGACGATATTTAAAAATTTGCTAAGATTTGAAAGAGCCTTCTATGTTAGTCATGAATAATATGTGCAAAGTCTTATTTCTCAATAACAGTAATGTTTTATAAAATTTTTCTCCTTGATACAATATTCTTCCTGTCATAACACAGTCTGTGGTGCTGTTTATTTCCTAAGAATTTTAAACATCTTTTCAAAAAATAATAATTTTCCATTGTATGAAAGCTAAGCAAGACTAGGAATTTCAATTTTTTTATTCTTATCTAATCCAACGTTTTGATAAAATTAAAAAAATTTAATTTGTAAATGCAGCTTGTTTAATGAGTTCTATGTTGATAATAAAGTGAAATGTAATGTGAAGGAATGCCTGTGCAATCGTCAAGAAAAAGGATTATGTTAATAACTTAATTGCAGTTAAACAAACTGGCATCATTTTTAATGGTTCAAAGAGAATTAAACGAAAGGTCACATTGGTTTAATTAAACTAACTAATATAATACATTTCCTTAGAAAAATAACTTCCAAAATGCGAAATCCTATTTTGAGAGTAGGATTTGAGTAGATTCTAAATTATATATATTACTAATTTTCTCAGAATCCGTTAATCAGTTGCAGAAATGTTCGAAATAAAAACAATTAAAGTTTCTATTTAAAACTCCCTTGCCTCAGTTAACTCATAACATTTCCAAACTTTATTACTCCATATAGATAAGAGGATTGAGAATTTAATTTTTGTAAACTAGTATATGACTTTTAAAATCGTCATTTTTTTAAACTTTAAGTTCGAATATTTCATGAACTGTTATACAGAACTGCATGAGGTTTCAAATTTGAGGATTTAGAACATAGAAATAAGGGGACTTGGTACCATTTGAACATTTCTTTTTATTTAAGTATCTAAAAGTTATAATTTAGCATTTCATATAATATTTATATTCAAGAAAATGATACGGGATGAAATTTTGCACACATTATTCGCACAATTTTAAAAATTTAATTTTTTTACGGAAAATTTGGAAAATTTTACTCCTTTTGTAATTATTAGATTTCTGAGCTGAATTTTTTAAAATATTCTTAAGGATATTTTAAACAACTTTAGGAATCGATTTTACAATAACGTAATCAGTTTGGGAGTGAAAAAAAATGTTGATATGTATGTCAGAGAATTCAACAAAAAAGCCAATATCTCCTAAATTAAATTTAAAAAAAAATTCATTTTACAGCAAAATAGATCCCTAATTTTGTTACATGCTTTATATATAAAACACAAGGGAATAAATTAAAAGTAAAAAAATAAATAAATAAAAATAAGCTTTTATTTAAATGCTGTAAAAAGAATAAAATAAACTTTTCTTTTAAAAATTTTTTTGCTATCAACTTATATCGTGTACTGGTATGATATAAAAGCTTGTCACGAGATTTATTACACGTATTTACTTGGATTTGAAAATTTTAAAATTAAAATGAATCAGATCAAAGTTATTTTAATTTTGCTTGTTTATCTGTTGCAGGTAAATCTCGCGACAAGCTTTTATATCATAAATTAGGTAATGACGTTATAAATTGATATAAAAATTTTTAAATGAAAAGTTTATTTATTCTTTTCACAGCGCAGCTAAATAAAAACTGTTCAAAAGTTTACTTTTTGTTCTATTACAACTTTTAGTTATCGCTGGACAGTTTCTCAGTCTGTTCATCTCATTCAACGCATCATTGTTGCAAGGTCTTTTGCCAGTTAATTTTGAACAGGCTAGCTCAGGGGTACTCAAAATTTTTTCCCGCCGGGTCACTTACATATGATAGACATTTCCTCGCGCCGCAACAAGAGGATAATGGGGGACGGGGACAAACACTGTAAGACAAATACAACATTGGACAAAGCAAAATTGATCAAAATATTAAAACTCATTTTCTTTTTTTTTTTGCTTTTACTATAATACTACATTAAAAAACACATTTTTTTTTTAAATCCGTAATTTTATACCAATTTTTTAAATCTTTGTGCAGAATTTGGATAGTACTGTTCTACAAATAAAAAAAAGTTTCGTGCGATTATCTTTAAAAATAACGAAGTTTTTAAATGTTTTATTAAAAATTTTAGTATTTTTAAAAAATCGTAGAAAAAAAATGTTTTAGGTATTTTATTTTTTAAATGACTGATTCTATATAAAAGAGAAAAACCAGAACTTTTTTAGTGCAGAATATCGATTCATTAAAATGAAAAAAAATTCTTACGGAACGATTAAGATATCATTTTCATGAAAATGCATTTTAGAAAAAATCATAAGAAAATGAAAATATAACTACTTTTAAAAACATTACATCGTATAGTGATGAAATAAATGATCTTTCCGATTATGTAACTATTTTATGTTTTAGAAAGAATAAGACGGATTTTTAAAAAAAGGTAAAACAATTGGAACTTCTTTAAGCTCAATCAGATAACATGCTAGGTAGAATAAAAATCTAACAAGGGTAAAGGGTTTTTAATTAATATATTTTTAACTGTTTGTGATATCGGACTATAAATGGTCAAAACATGTATTGTCATCCAAACAAAACGTGTATACAAAATTTCAGCTCAATCAAGTTTGAATACATCAGCTTCAAATTGAGTTGAAAAGGTCCCCGCAGACAAATTGCTTTAGTGTTAATATATTTTAATTAATTGCTATACTGGAATATAAATGGTAAAATCATGCATTGTCATCCAAACTAAACGATCATACAAAATTTCAGCTCAATCGGTTCAAGACATCAGCTTCAAAATTGAGTTGAAGGATTCCACCCGAACAAATTGCCTTTTAAATATCTTTTTAACTAATTGCGATATCAGGTAGAAATGGTCAAACTATGCATTGTCTTCCAAAACCAAAACGTGCGTATTAAAATTTCAGCTCAATCGGTTAAAGACATCAGCTTCAAAATTGAGTTGAAGGATTCCACCCGAACAAATTACCTTTTTAAATATCTTTTTAACTAATTGCGATATCGGGTGGAAATGGTCAAACTATGCGTGTCTTCCAAACAAAACGAGCGTACAAAATTTCGAGCTCAATCGGTTGAAGACATCAGCTTCAAATTGAGTTGAAAGATTCTTTTGAACAAATTGCTTTAGTATATTTTAACTAATTGCTATCACTGGAATATAAATGGTAAAATCATGCATTGTCTATTAAACTAAACGATCATACAAAATTTCCAGCTCAATCGGTTAAAGACATCAACTTTAGAGTGAGTTGAAGGATTCCACCCGAACAAATTACCTTTTTAAATATCTTTTTAACCTAATTGCGATATCAGGTAGAAATGGTCAAACTATGCATTGTCTTCCAATAAAACAGGCGTACGAAATTTTCAGCTCAATCGGTTGAAGACATCAGCTTCAAAATTGAGTTGCAATATTCCGCAGACAAATTACATGTTTAAATATCTTATTAACTAATTGCTATACTGGAATATAAATGGTAAAATCGTGCGAATTTGTCATCCGACTAAACGATCATACAAAATTTCAGCTCAATCGGTTAAAGACATCAGCTTCAAAAGGGTGAGTTGAAGGATTCCACCGAACAAATTACCTTTTTAAATATCTTTTTAACTAATTGCGATATCGGAGTAGAAATGGTCAAACTATGCATTGTCTTCCAAACAAAACGTGCGTACAAAATTTCAGCTCAATCGGTTGAAGACATCAGCTTCAAAATTGAGTTGAAGGATTCCACCAGACAAATTACCTTTTTAAATATCTTTTTTAACTAATTGCGATATCGAATTGGAAATGGTCAAACTATGCATTGTCTTCCAAACAAAACGAGCGTACAAAATTTCAGCTCAATCGGTTGAAGACATCAGCTTCAAAATTGAGTTGAAAGATTCCACCCGAACAAATTGCTTTAATTAATATATTTTTAACTAATTGCTATACTGGAATATAAATGGTAAAATCATGCATTGTCATCCAAACTAAACGATCATACAAAATTTCAGCTCAATCGGTTGAAGACATCAGCTTCAAAATTGCGTTGAAGGATTCCACCCGAACAAATTACCTTTTTAAATATCTTTTAAACTAATTGCGATATCGGAGTGGAAATGGTCAAACTATGCATTGTCTTCCAATAAAACGAGCGTACAAAATTTCAGCTCAATCGGTTGAAGACATCAGCTTCAAAATTGAGTTGCAATATTCCACCCGAACAAATTACATGTTTAAATATCTTATTAACTAATTGCTATACTGGAATATAAATGGTAAAATCATACATTGTCATCCAAACTAAACATCTATACAAAATTTCAGATCAATCGGTTGAAGACATCAGCTTCAAAATTGAGTTGAAAAGGATTCCACCAGACAAATTACCTTTTTTAAAAATATCTTTTAACTAATTGCGATATCAGGTAGAAATGGTCAAACTATGCATTGTCTTCCAACAAAACAGGCGTACAAAATTTCCGAAGCTCAATCGGTTGAACATCAGCTTCTGCAAAGTGAGTTGCAATATTCCACCCGAACCATTACATGTTAAATATCTTATTAACTAATTGCTATACTGGAATATAAATGGTCAAATCATACATTGTCATCCAAACTAAATATCTATACAAAATTTCAGATCAATCGGTTGAAGACATCAACTTTAAAATTGAGTTGCAAGATTCTAGCCGAACAAAATACTTTAACCCTCCAAGCGGTCTGCACGTAAAGTCTTGCCATTCTGGAGATGCTTCGAAAGTGCACTACACGAATTTTTTTACCGTCAAGGTGGGGTTCTCAAAGCGGTTGAGCCGTATTTTTAGGGAAATGGCTGGTGGCTTTGAGATCTTGCTAGAAGACGAAAAGCATTTCTGGAATGGCAAGGATTTTACGTACCAAACCGCTTGGAGAGTTGAAAAATAATACTTTTAACTAACTGCGGTATTGGAATATAAATGATCAAAACATGCATTGTCATCTAAACTAAACGATTATAAGAAATTTCAGCTCAATCGGTTGACAACATCAACTTCAAAATTGAGTTGCAATATTCCACCCGAACAAATATATGTTTAAATATCATATTAACTAATTGCGATATCGGAGTATAAATGGTCAAAACATGCATTGTCATCCAAACTAAACGTGTATACAAGATTTCAGCTCAATCAGTTGAAGACATCAGCTTCAAAATTGAGTTGCGGGATAACGAACAAATTACATTTTTATTATCTTTTTAACTGTTGGCGATATCGGAGTATAACTGGTCCAAAACATGCATTGTTTTTCCAAACAAAACAGGCGTACAAATTTCAGCTCAATCGGTTGAAGACATCAGCTTCAAAATTGAGTTGAAAAGATTCCTGAACAAATTGCTTTAATTAATATATTTTTTAACTAATTGCTATACTGGAATATAAATGGTAAAATCATGCATTGTCATCCAAACTAAACGATCATACAAAATTTCAGCTCAATCGGTTGAAGACATCAGCTTCAAAATTGAGTTGAAGGATTCCCTGGGCTCGTGCAACTTTTTAAATATCTTTTAACTAATTGAGATATCGGGTAGAAATGGTCAAACTATGCATTGTCTTCCAAACAAAACGAGCGTACAAAATTTCAGCTCAATCGGTTGAAGGCATCAGCTTCAAAATTGAGTTGCAATATTCCACCCGAACAAATTACATGTTTAAATATCTTATTAACTAATTGCTATACTGGAATATAAATGGTCAAATCATACATTGTCATCCAAACTAAACGATCATACAAAATTTCAGCTCAATCGGTTGAAGACATCAGCTTCAAAATTGAATTGAAGGATTCCACCCGAACAAATTACCTTTTTAAATATCTTTTTGACTAATTGCGATATCGGAGTAGAAATGGACAAACTATGCATTGTCTTCCAAACAAAACGAGCGTACAAAATTTCAGCTCAATCGGTTGAAGACATCAGCTTCAAAATTGAGTTGAAGGATTCCACCCGAACAAATTACCTTTTTAAATATCTTTTTAACTAATTGCGATATCGGAGTAGAAATGGTCAAACTATGCATTGTCTTCCAAACAAAACGAGCGTACAAAATTTCAGCTCAATCGGTTGAAGACATCGCTTCAAATTGAGTTGCAATATTCCGCGAAGACAAATTACATGTTTAAATATCTTATTAACTAATTGCTATACTGGAATATAAATGGTCAAATCATACATTGTCATCCAAACTAAACATCTATACAAAATTTCAGATCAATCGGTTGAAGACATCAACTTTAAAATTGAGTTGCAAGATTCTAGCCGAACAAAATACTTTAACCCTCCAAGCGGTCTGCACGTAAAGTCTTGCCATTCTGGAGATGCTTCGAAAGTGCACTACACGTATTTTTTTACCGTCAGGTGGGGTTCTCAAAAGCGGTTGAGCCGTATTTTTAAGAATGCGGCTCGGTGGCTTCTGGGAATCTTGCTAGAAGGCAGAAAAAGCATCTCTGGAATGACGGGATTTTACGTGCAAACCGCTTGGAGGGTTAATTAATACATTTTTAACTAACTGCGGTATTGGAATATAAATGATCAAAACATGCATTGTCATCCAAACTAAACGATTATAAGAAATTTCAGCTCAATCGGTTGACAACATCAACTTCAAAATTGAGTTGCAATATTCCACCCGAACAAATATATGATTTAAATATCATATTAACTAATTGCGATATCGGAGTATAAATGGTCAAAACATGCATTGTCATCCAAACTAAACGTGTATACAAGATTTCAGCTCAATCAGTTGAAGACATCAGCTTCAAAATTGAGTTGCGAGATCCAACCCGAACAAATTACATTTTTATTATCTTTTTAACTATTTGTGATATCGGAGTATAACTGGTCAAAACATGCATTGTTTTCCAAACAAAACGAGCGTACAAAATTTCAGCTCAATCGGTTGAAGACATCAGCTTCAAAATTGAGTTGCAAGATTCCACCTGAACATTTTACATTGCAAGTTAAATAAAAGCTTGTAAAAAAGGAAGTAGTTGGTAGCATTGTGGCACTGTGGAAGGAGTGGCATTTTAATACTAATGCAGTTTTTTCTCAGTTTCCTTACGGACCCCCTTTTCAATCACAATTTTTATCGCGCTTTATACATTAATAAGTTCGAATGCAATAAAAAAGTTTTGACCTAAAAAACAATAAGATCTTAATTTTAAAGCGTACAAAATTTAAAAACATAAGTATTTAAAATTTTTTATATGTTTCTTTTTAACAAAAAAATTAAGTAATAGGATAATTATTATGTTATTTTTCTTTTCTTGATTTTTAAATTTGGGAAAATATTAAAATGGGTGGCTTAGAAAAAAATATAGATATCAGATAAATATAGAAAAATAACTCAGAGGGTCAATTTTAAAAACTGAAAAACTTTCCTCTGCAAGACAAACCCGAAAATCCTAATACTTATTAAACTTGTTCTTAATTCAGTATTAATAAGATAAAATATTAAATTTTTTATATATTTACTCTTAAGTAATATATATTTTAAGTAAATTACTTTTTAAATAATAGGTTAATTATTTTATTTTTCTCTCTCTAATTTTTTGAAAAAGATTTAGAAATAATATTTTAAATTAAAAAATTTATTTTTCCCCAAAATCCCTTTCTAAAAAATACAAATGTCATTAAAATAGCCCAATCTATGTTTCTTTTTCATATGCATTACATCTATCCCCGCGAACGTACATGTGAGTCTATGCAACCCCAAAAGACGTCTGCACAAAACATGTAAAATGCTGTACTTTGTACAATTCTAGTCGGGCTTGGCCGAATCGATTAGCTACCGAATCTCCTTTTGAATGTACATTTCATAATTCACGCGTTAATTATAATTCACGGTATTAAAGTATTTACGGCAGTGGATTAAAAAAAAATCATAGATATATTTCTAATTCACAGCGAACATTCGACAATAATAAAGCATCAACAAGTACACAGATGAGGGCAAATTGATAGCAAGTTACGAATTTGTTAGGGATACATTTCAAAATACTTCAGAAGGGCTCTCAACTGCCGAAAAAGATATCTTCTTAGATTTCACATCCAGTGACGAAATTAAAGGGCAATTTTGTAATAAATCACTCTTTGAATTCAGGATAGAGGTGGATGCTGAATTTTCTGCACTGAAAACAAAAGCATTTCGTATACTATTACCATTTTAACAGCATACCTTTGTGAATCCGGTTTTCTGAATGGCTACTTTGAAGGCAAAATATAGATTCCGAGCTAATATCAAAAAAAAAACTCTGAGTGTCAATTTTAAATTTAGCCTTCCCTTTTAAACTTTGCTCTGCAAGACAAGCCCATGGAAGTCACTGATAATTATTAAACTTGTTCTTATACTGGCTGAAGTACCCACTCTTAACACGAGTTTATTTTTTAAAAAAAGATAATATATTATTCTTGATATAATAGCTTAATTGTAAGGAGAGTAACACCAAGTACATGACCATGTATACAAAAATGTAAAATGATTTATTGAAAAAGAATACTCATATTATAAACGGTTTTGAATGAACTGTTATTTTAAGCCTCGCAGAATTAGCATTTAGAATAAATGTTAAGTGATAAAAGAAGAATATAAAATTCTAATGAATAACAATTGTGTTATTTTTTAATATTTAAAGCGAGAAAACCCCGGGGTCAGGTGTGCACTCGATACTAAGGTTTAAATTTTCGCGGGGGGTGATGCACCCAAATTATTTTTTTTTTATAATTATTTTCAATATACAAGATAAAAATCACAATTTCAGTGAATAATTTAACTAAGAGAAAATATACTTACCTATTTCAAGGATTTTTCTATTTGTCTTTCATAATTTGAAAAATATCCAATAAAACTGAACTAAATTGTTCCAAATGTGGTGACCAAATAAAGGACACAAATCCAGACACTTTGCTAACATTACAGGAAAGCTATTTGCAAGCAAAACTTTCACATTTGTTCACGTTTTTGTAATTTTTAAAATCCTTTGATGATCGACAAATATCCTGTTGAACTTTTTTCTTGCTTGTGTCTTTTTGACGGGTGAAGTGCATTTTGCGGTACAGTTATGGCTTCATATTTTCTTGATAAAGTTCTTAATGTAGCTATTGAAAAATTTTCCTTTCATTTCATGTTTATTGCTTTTCTCAAATTTACTTTCGCTAACATGATTAATATGCATTATTTCAGCAAGTGTTTCCCTTGTTTGATCAGCTTCAATTTCGTTTCAGAGAATCACAGATGCCCAATTCTTTTTAGATTCTGCTCATTTACATTTATTAAACTAATCAGTCGTACAACATCACAATTAAAACCACTAAGTTATTCATAGGGGAAAATGCAGCATGTTCAAGAAAATATTTTTTGAAAAATATGGTTGTGGGGAACTCGGTCTAAACAAGTACTTTTAAAATTCTAAAAACGTTTGCCACTCCCAAAATAGGAGATATGTTATCAATTCATTTTAGCTCCCATTAAGACTGTCATATTGAGGATTCTCTGTCAAGGTCATTGATAACAAATAAACAGTTTTCCCAAAACACACACAGAATTAACGATTTTTGTATTATATGCTTCATTATACCATAAAAAAAATTTTTCCCAAATTTACCCTTTCAAGGGCTCAATATGCTTATCCATGTATAAAAAAACTTTTCATATTGTAAAAAAAGCGCAACAGAGTTATATAATTTACAATTTCCCCCAAAAAGAAAGGGATGCAGGTAACCATACCAGTAAGTTCAAAGCCAGAAAAAAGAAATTTTTTTAAGTTAAAAAGAAACGTAAGAAAAAAATCTCCACGTGGATTACAGCAAAGAAAACAAAATATTTTTTTTTTATTTATGGATCAAAAGATAGTAATGAGCCAAAGTGAATCTTTTTTTTTTATGCCCTTTTTCACCAGATGATACTTTTGCACTAATGTATCGAATAAACCACAAAATGAAAAAAACTTTTAAAGTATATAATTCTGAAAAAAAAAATTAATAAGCTTAAATAAACAAGGGCTTTAGTTATATACTTTTTTTAAATTTTAAATTACAGTTTCTTTTTTAACCCATATATTTTTAGAAATGATCAATTTTAGAGAAAATTTCACAGAAAATTAAAAAAAAACGTTAATTTTTTTTTTTCTTTTAAAACAGAAATTTTAGTTTTTTTTTCACATAATATTAAATATTATATTTTATCAAAAAAAGAATGAGGAATAAAGAAAATTTTGAATTTGTAAATATAAAATGTTTTAAATTAAAAATTTTGATTTTAACTTTACAAATTTTACTTTTACACAAAGAAAAAAATACGTTATTGTAATTCCTCCGTAATATCTTGCTTTTTATATTACACCCTCGTTTTTATAGTTATTATCCCTCTTTTTAAAATAGATTTTTTTTTATCAAAACGCTTTTTTTACTTTGTTTTCTTTAAAGGGGTGTAGTTGAATTGCCTAATTTGTTAATTTACATTTTCTCAAATAAAGTTTTTTTCCCACTTCTAACTTTCCGATATGCAAGCGTGATATATCAATCGAAAGATAATAATGAAAAAAAAAAAGTAATAAATAAAAACAAGAAAACCGATAGTTCGGTCGTTTTGGGAGCGCCAAGTTTTCTTCATACGAAGAAAGTTCATTACAACAATTTAAGTTTTTAAACTGCGTGTCTAAGACTTAATGTTCATGTTGAAGGTATTACTAGTTTTCTGTTACTTACATGTTTAAAATTAGGAAGTAATTATCTATTGTTTGATGTGAAGTCATTTATCCTCTTACGAGGTAAAATTGTTAATGCCCAAAATGTTCCAAAAACACATTTTTTGTTACATATAACTAAGTGTAATATTTAACAGAACGCGAAAATGGAAAAACTTTATTTTAATTTTCAATTTTAAAGTTTCCACATTATTTTTTTTATAACTGAAAAACAAAAAATACCAGAAATGTTTGCTTTTAGAATTTCTGCCTATGAGTTCCCCTCTCTATATATTTATTTATCTTCAGGGAATTTTCAATCGTTAATAAAATACATTTTACAGATCTCAATTGAGCTGAAATATTATATACATGATTATTTTGGATGACAATACAGTAATTTAATTATAATTAATAAAAATTAATTGATTAAAACTAACTATTTATAGAATTACAAATACAGCCACGTTGACATCATTTTTGGCGACTTGTGTCAAAACTTGAAAAGGTTTTTTTCTCACATTTCAAAGCGCTCATTTGAGCTAAAATATTCTATACACTATTGTTTTGGGTAGAAATACGATAATTTAGTTATAATTAATTAAAACTAATTGACTGAGCTAATTATTTAAAGAATTAAAGATACACACACAACCACGTTGGCATCATTTTTGGTGACTTGTGTCAAATCTTGAAAATTTATTTTTCTCACGTTTTAAAACATTCAGTTGAACTGAAATTTTATAAACACGATTGTTTTGAATGAGAATACGATACTTTAATGATAATTAATGAAAATTAACTACCACTTAATGTTGTGATTCTGTCATAAGTATATACATATTTATATAAATTGTAACTATTGAATAAAAAGTAGCTAAAATAAAATGTTTCTTTGTTCATCTAAGTAGGAATTGACTTAATTTTTTTTATATTACTTGTCATAAGTACACTCTGCATGCCATGACAAATGTTTCATATATCATTAAAAGATGTCTGTGTTATTATTACAAAAACATTCTATGTTCGTACGGCTTTTTCAAACGGTTGAGGATTTTGTGTGTGTGTGCATATATATGTGCACACACAATTTGTAGCGTAGTGCAGTACGAAATGTTACGGTGAACGGAAAAACCAGTTAAGTGGTTAAACACTATTAAGTAAGAAGTTTTATTACGCGCGCGCGTAAGAAGATGAAAACAATAAACTAACCCGTGGTGGACTCAAACTAATACTAAAAACTAATACTGTAACTCAGAAAGCCGTGAAACCTTTCAAAAAATTGTAGAAAAATGAAAATAATTACTAATTTTTTTATGGGAAGTAAGACAGGCAAAAACAACTACATCCATTAAAAGATTAGGAGATTCTCTTGTGGCTATGAAAAAAATGAAAGTTATAAAAAATATGCTTCAATTATTTTTACTTTTTTGATACCAAAGTATTTTGAAGGGTAGACAAACTGTTTAAAAATACATTACAAAAAGTTATTAACTCTTGTACAATAAAACACAAAAATCAATGAACATATAACATTTAAATAATATTTTATAAAAAAATTGCTTAAGATATATAGCAAAAAGTAGTTCTGATGCATATTTAAGTAGCATTCAACTTTCATTGCAATCGCTTTTACACTACATATGTCTATAAATATATTTTCAATATCTATTCTTGGTAAGTTTTCGTAGTAATTAGGATCCAGTAGAAGGAAGAACTTTATTCGTATAATATTATGATGTCGTTACAGATTTTAATAAAATATAAAATTTTAATGGTTTAAAGTTTGTCTATATGTTACAGGTGCTATCGGAATCGTTAAAAGAAAAAAATGTAAAGCCATTAGAATAAAAACTACTATAGTATCAGCGTGTGTAGAAGTATATCCTTACTAATATTATAAACGTGAAAGTTTCTATGGATGTTTGGTACTCTTTCACGCAAAAACAACTGAATGGATTTTAATGAATTTTTACAATAATATAGAGCTTATACATCGAATAAAACATAGGTTATAATTTATAAAGATATTGTGTGAAGTGTCCAAAATACAACGATAATTGTCAAGTAAGAAGAAAAAACTTTTGCTATCTGCAAAAACGCCCTTGACAGCTCATATCTATATTTTATGTGTGAAGCAAAACTTTGCATTTTGTTTTGTCTACGTCGGGTGCCAGGAAATGCGAAAGCTTGAACAAGCGGAGTGTGAGGCTGATTAAAATTTTAACATAAAATAAATACAACAAAAAGTAATATTAACGTATTACACTTCCAGATATATAAATTATGTATACTATTTTAATGGTTCATTAGACAAATTTTGTAACAATGTGTTACTTTTGCTGAGCAGAGATCAACTTAGGAAGGTTTTTTTTCAAAAATTGACCCACAAGAGAGTTATGGGGAGTTATAAATAAAAAAAATCATTTTTTATCAGCTATTAGATCTACAGACTTAAAATGTCACAAAAATGTTTTTTATTAACCTGAGATATGTAGAATGCTTTTTTTTTGTTTAATTTTCAATTCACGTAGTGCATTTACAACTTCTTTATTTTTAATCTGCATTGTTTGATTTTTCAATCACCCATGCGAAGAACGGGTATAACAGCTAGTATCTAATATAATGCGTTATTTATTATTACAAACGATTTACAAAAACACTAAAAATATACCTCGATTAAATATTTTATCCATTTAAAAAAATGAAAATTAAAAAAAAAAATCTTAAACTTCTACGAATATTTTTAATGATATATTCTGAGTAAAGTATTAAATTTTGGATCAAGTATTAGCATACATATATATTCTGAGTCAAGTGTTATATAAATATAAATATCCTGGACCTTTGGAGAGATGTGTGCTAATTTATGTATCCCCTTCCCCGTAACTTCACCTAGATTTAAAACAATGAGGCCCTTTGTCTATATATCTTGAGTTTTATTGAAGTACGATGTCAATAAAACAATCAACATAAAATTAATCTTTAAAAAACCAGTCCCTTAAAGATATATTAGAAAATGTCGTGAATTGAGCAATATAAAAACATCATTAACGTGTCAATTTTTAGGCTTAAGTTAAAAGTATATCAAGTTTAGTTTTCCATTCAGAAATTCTTTTAGTGACAAGGTTTCAAATTGTTTCCTTAAGTTATGTTCCATTTAGAATTACATTCTATGTTCTGCTGGTGATTTTTTGTACACTATTTAACGAATATCAACTCAAAACTCAACCTTAGTGGAGCAACAGCCCATGACGGCCAGGTCCTACTGTGCCCATCCCAGTGTACGTGACCATTGGGCCCTGAGGTGCATGAACAGATGTCCCTATCAGGTGGTCAGTCTGAAACGAAGCCCCAGTGCTTAAGTGCCCAAGAAAGCTTGGTAATCATTTATCGACCCACTGTAGTAGGGATGAAAGGCTGATTCAACCTTGCCCAGCCCAGAAATAGAACTGGGACATGTGGTGTGGAAGCGCGATATACTACCACTCGATCACTGGGCCTCAAGGAATATATATTACTAGTTTATAAATATTAGTACTAAGAAAAGCAACAACAAACCTTTTACTGTAAAGTTTGGTTTCATAGTTATTATCCACATTTTTTTTTATATATTTCTAGAAATCTGAGATCCAAACAATATGTTCATGTATTCAATGCAGACGTTGATGTTGATGGTGACTTTTTAGTTAGAGAATTCAATTCATGCATTTTTCTGCTTCCATATCTGATCAAAGACAAATTTTGCTGCACTTTTCACCAACACTTCTGAAATATATATATATATATATATATATATATATATATATATTGTCTACAATACCTAAATTAAGTACAGACAAATATTAACAATGAAGAAGCAAATTTCATCATATAGAAATAAAATTAACACATAATGTTACTGTCACTAAAATATTTATGACAAAAGAGAAGAGTTTAAATTTAGTATTATATAAGTACATCATTGGGAGAGTAATATACACGTTTCTCTCTATATATATTCAGAAGTATTATTATTAATTACATTCAATGAAATACATTTCTTGTTTCAAAAATCAAAAATATATATATATATATATAAACTGTTTACTGAATATTGCTTAATTAAAATATCAAATTAATTTTATTAATAGTTACTTAAGTAAAAAAAATTCTAAATAGTAAGGATTAAATTTCCTTAGAATAATTATAGTTTATTATTATAAAATTATCGTTTTTCCTAGATATAGTTAACCCCATATTCTAATATTAGATAAAATTACGTATTATTATTTTTTTAATTCACATTTAATCCTGATGTCCTAAAGTAATGGTAGTATGTAAACTCTCTTTTTAATTTTTTTATTTCTATTATTTTCATACTTTTGCTAAGAGCTACAATTCAGCCATTCTCATGCTTTGAATTTGCATTTCGGTCCAGAATCTGGCAATAACTTGTTTATTGTACTCAGATTTAGCGTGGGGTCTGCATTTTCAAAAGCAATTTTTAGATAAGTTACCTTTATCTTGTAATGGATTTAGAGATTCTATCCATTACTATCAGTAAGTTTTTTCTCAGTATTATTAACATAAAGGAGGAAGATTGGCTCACCGCAAAATATGTTCAACCTTACTTTTATATATATAAGAACTGTCCTAAGTCAGTAATGCTTATAATACTGTAACATCCATTCTTTATATTTTAAACTCTTTCATATATTTAATTTATCATACACAGTAGCATACACAGGAATTTTTCAAGGGGGAGGGGGGGGGTTCCGGAGTCGAAAGTTCACTAAACTTGTATCATGCTCCTTTTGATTTTATCGATTTTTGGGAACAAAACACAGTAAAAAACTAATTATTGAATAAATAATTAGCATTAATTAATAAAATTAATCATTAATAACAAATACTTGGTTAAATTTTTCGCTCTGTATACTTAAAATCGTAATTAATCAGAAAAAAATCAACGGCTTTGGGAGGTCCGGACCCCCCCTTGTGTGCGCCACTGATCATACATCCTTCAATGTCTGGTTATCTTACAACCTCAATTTTTTTTTCTGTTTTGCTCTTATTGTATATTCATCTCTCTTTAGTAGAGACTTTTCACTATATACATAAATTATATAACAAATAAACAACAACACTTTAATATTAAATATCCTTCAGAAACAGATCTCCAGCTAATTTCGTAGAAAAACTCCTCATATATATATACATAAAATCTTGAACTTTTTAAATATTCTGAGACCGAGGGAAAATTCGAGAAGACGAGAAACTTCTTATATTTATATAGATAGATAGGCAGATAGATAGATATAAATATAGATATATATATTATATATAGATATATAGATATATATATATATTAACCACACAATTAACATAAAAAATAATAAAGAAATAAATTAATTTAAATTCAACAAAAGAAATTAAAAAAGGAACATAGTGAGTCAAAAAAAAAAACAATTTCGGACTAAGGACCAAATAAGTAGGGTTAAACTAGTTTGCATCTCCGCCTTTCCCGTTTGCAACAAGGTAGGAGAACCGTACAAAATTTGTATGAGAAATTCAAATCGTAAACGATTATATTAATTTAAAAATCATAAAATCGTGAAGAAGAAGAAAATAATTTATTAAAAAATATTTTTCCAAATTCGACTCACGGCTTTTTGCAAGTAAGTAAGGAGTCTGGAAATGCGTGGAAAACTACTATTAATTAAGGTAAACATCCAAATTATTTTATCAACGCAACTCAGCCTCTTAACCAGTAAGCAGAGATAGATGCAAAAAGAGATGCCAATCAAATTTTGTAAACTGTAATATATAATGCATATATATATATATATATGTGTGTGTGTAACAATCTAGCAATTTATTCCACTTGAAAACACTGATCATAAAATTTAAGATATAATCACCACAAACAACAAATCTATGCTCGTTTTTCTTATTGAGTGGTTTCCAAATATCTTTCACTTCAGTCACTGAACATCATAGTCATGTTTCGACGATGAATAATGACATTCTGGAAGTTGGAATGACTAGTGACAGTTTATTTACGTTTTAGTAAGAGGCCATTGGAGACTTGTTTGTGGTTTTGACACTTGAAAATAGTGTAGAGTTCCAAAACTATTTTCTAACATCTCAAAGAAACTCACATCTTTTGACAGCTAAGCAAGTGATTTGATGCCTCGAAAATTGCGCGTTGTCTATTTGATCCATATGATATGAGTTAGGTAACATACGCATCAAAATTTCTGATTATATCTGGAGTCCTGCTTGAAGAAGGATAAATTGAATTAAGAATTCATACATGGGCTTTTGCGTCTTAAAATAAAATTTTCTGAAATTGTTTCTGTGTAGGAATGGAATATTTTTATTCAGGTGAAGTATTATTTTCAAGTCTTATAATAATACCACTTATAAATACTAGTATACAAAGAAAAAATTGTCTGAGGAAGTGTAAATATATATATATTTTTAATAATGAGAATAAGTTTTATTTTTAAGACAGTTTAAGCATTTGAAGGTTTTGAAAACTACTTTTGTTTTTGAAGTGCATATTTATTGTATAAATAGTCTGTAATACTATTTTGTCAAAAAGTTCATTTATTTCCGTCTTTGTGACATTTATGTGGTACTTAAAATTTATTTTAAAATAACAAGACTCTACCATATGAGAACACCGTCAGAACTTTTCATCATGAATGATTTTTAAATAAGTTTATATTAAAAAAAAATTTCCAAAGTCAAAAGAGGACAAAAATTGAAAAAGAAGCTATTATTATTCTAAAACCCTGCATACATTTGTTAATATAGCTTAATAAACTAGCAATAAAACAGTATTTATATGATTTAAAACAGTAGTTTGTAAATATGAAATTAAAAATTACACTTTTGTAGCTACTTTTACAATAATTCAAAGCAACACACATTTTCTTGTTACTCGTAATTAGCACACAAATACATTTTATCATTCTCTGAATTAGACTTTCTGATATTTATATTACATAGCCTATGTAGTAGAATAAGGACTATGAAATTGATAATATTCAAGAAGCCTAAATACTTGTAATATATTTTCAATTCTATCAACTATTCGAATTAATTTATGCCATTGGCTGTTGCCAGTTTTTCATCTTTAAATAAATTTAATATTTCCATTTTGAGAGATTTAGTGTTTCCCCAACTACACTGTTAGAATTAATTGGGACAAATGAAAAAAAGGCATTTTTTCAATACCTTAACTTATAATAATTTCATACCTTAAATAAACTGAAAAATATCTATGTTAGTATGTCCTTCTTTAGCAGATATGACATTTTCAACACGTATTGGCATTGACTCCATTAGTTTAGTGCACATGTTCTTGACTTCCTCAACGAGGAGCCACACTTGCATAGCACTTTTTTTATCATTTATTCCGCTGTCTTGTAATTCATCTTAACTAAACGATTCTTGAGAATATACCATAGCTTCTAAATAGGATCTAGGTCTGGTGAATTATACCAGACGCGAATTAATTATTTTTATTTTATTTAGACAGTGTAAAAGTCTGGATCAATTTCGAATTGTGACAAGGGGACAAGTCATAAGAAATGTTTCGTCAAATGTTTCCATGAATGGAACATTCCTTTTGCATAATACTTCTACGTATTCGACATAATTCAGCATTTTGTAAGATGAATTAAGCTTCCATGCCCGTTGTTGTGAAAAACCCCAAAACATGTGTTTAGAAAAGTGTTTTACAGTCTTTTGAATATGATCTGGTCGAAGAGTTTCCTTCATTTCGTCTAACTTCTTTTGATTTGTATCTCTACACAAATAAATTAGTTTCATCACTGGAAATCCCTATCTTCCAGACATTAACAGTCCATTATCAGTATTTTCTTGCCCCTGCTAAACGTTTTTTTATCATTTTCTGAGTTAGAAATTATTTTTCCTTGGTCTTGTTGCCTAACGGTCAACTTCCAGAAGTCTTTTCCGTACAGTTGAGGTACTCACCTCGGCACCATAATCCAATAAATCCCTTTGATGGTCTATGTTTGTCTTTCTTGGATTTATTTTGGAGTAGTTTCCCGTTTGCGCCCCTATTTTCCTTTTCTTTTTGGTGACAATGATCCGGAATCTGGAAAGGTTCTTAAAATTCTTGAAACCATTTATTTTTCTACACTAATTTCCGTAGCTATACTTCTCACATCCATAGAAGTGTGTTTATTAAGATTGAATATTTTAGAACGCTTCCTCTGCCAAATAATCCATCTTTGCACAAGCAAAAGTAACACGTTTTACACGGAACGCAAATTTATAACCACCAGCTGACATACCAAAAAGATCACATTTGAGCTACTGATGAACTAAAACCAGTCAGACAGTAAAGTATAATCAAGGTCAATATGAAACACTACCTCAATGTAGATATAACTATTTTGAGAAGGTTCGGAACACACACACACACACATCACTGGTAATCACATACCAACATAGACAAGAAAAATATGTTTGTCCCAATTATTTCGAACAGTATAGTATTCCGTGTTTATTAACGTTGTTAAACATTTCCATTAAAATTTGAAATATTATTATACATCTAAATAGTATGATGAGCTTATTTGCTGCAATTAAGTAATAAATTTCTAAAGGCCAATTGTTTCACCATTATACATTAATATATTTTTTTGATGCTTTAGGTAACCAGCTCATGAATGATAAATATCTCGAATGAACTTACTCCAAACATCTTTTATTTTATCCAGTGTATTGATATTATTGAATATTTTTATATCATTAGAACATGATGATTTTTAATTTCTTACAATAGATAATGAAAAAAGATATTGGAAGATTCAAGATTCTTAATTTTAATTATCAAAATAGGCAATACCTCATGATATAAGTTTATGAATTCTTAGTATGCCTTCGTTATTTAAAGGTAATAAAATTATAAATAATGAACAATATCTAAGAAATAACTAATTTTAAAATACGTGCAATGAAAAATAAATAATGATATTAAAACATGCCTAAGAACTGATAATATTTTAAAAACATAATAACTCATGTCAAAATATAATTTTCATAAATATTGGACAGAAACACAAACCATATTTAAACAGAAAATATGCAGTTTTTAAAAAATATTTTCTAATAAGAGAATTAAATTCTAAGGTCTGTAATTGCTTTGTTCATAAAACATAAAACATTTTTCATATCAAATAACACAACATTAAAGCATTGGGTATATTGGGAAATATTGGGGCAAATTGGTAGTAATATTGAGGTAAAATATTGTATTATTGGGTATATGGCATAAAATTATCGTTGTATGTAATTTTTGTATTCCATTTTTAAAAAATATATCTATGCATTGTTAAAATAAAAATATACACAGTTAAAAAACATGGTTATAATATAAAATATTCCGAAATAACATTTCGTACAGTACTACAGTATTCTACTATTCGTTTCCTGGTTTAATTTAATAATATTAAAGATGGTTATATTCCTACAAAAAAAAAACAACCCATGACAATAATAATACTTTTCAACCATGAGAATGCATATGAAAATTATGAAAATTTTCATTTCTAACTGCAATGAAATACTTTTCTTTAATTCTGTGCTTTTGTACAAATAAGAACTAATACTTTGTTTAAAGTAAGGTAAACTAAATTGACAATAATTCTTAACTACACATAAAATTTATTTATACACATTTGAAAAAAAAATTATTACATGTTTCCACTTATTATTGAAATTTTTTGTAGAAACGATTAGTAAAATAAGTAAACCAGATATCATCTGGTTATATAACCAGAATTATCATCTTATTGAGCTATATATTAACATTAAATTAAAAAATATATTTATATTAAATTTAAGATTGAATATTAAAAAAAAACAATTTTACTCGCGCACTATATCGGTTCTGAGATATAACATACATTTTAATAAAAAAGCCGATTTTATTAAAACGGAAATGAGTAATATTATAAAAAATATTGTATTTATTAATGTTACATCAAATCATGGTATCAAAACTACATTTACGCATTTGTTTCTGAAAATATCTAATTGAGTCCTATTATTTAACATTAGATGAATAGTGTCTGAGTAATAAGTACTTACTAATTAGAAAAAAAAATTACAAGAAAAAAATTAATTCAAACGATAAATTCGTATTTAGAATAAGTGTGTGATTCTATGTGAGTCTTTATTGTGAGAAACGTAACGTGACGTAATAATAGTTAATGAAATTCGAAGACAACAGTCACATGGCAGACATAAATTGTCACAGAATCGAATTAAATTAGTATCTACATCCCATGTCATAGGGGACAGCCATACAATCTGTAACTGCTGATGTACAGTATTATGTAAATCTAAATACTCCGTTCTCTATTCATCTCTGATTTGATTGGTCCGATGCTATAGTATTGTGTGAACATAGATTTCAATCTAATCAAATCTAATCTATTTAAGAGAATCTCTTCTCGAAAATTACAACTCTTTCTTCTAATACAGCTTAAATATTTGCTCCAACTATATCAGAAGTAATTTTGCAATTCAAACTATAGTTCTAGAATACGTTTGTTAAAGGTAAACGTTTTTAATTTAAACTACAATTTTTCAAAAGTGTAAATTGCAGTACAAAAATAATGCTTCTAAAAATCTTATATTTTTATTATTGCTTTTAAAGACGGCAGACATATTAATAAATATTTTAATAAGGGATTTTGTCAAAATATTATTTAAAAAAATACGTGTTAAAATATTTTTAATGACCATGGTTTTGAAATTTTTTTCCTGATAATTGTGTAATTTTTTTTAAAAAAAATTACACAATTTTTTAAAAATAGTTTTAATTAAAATAATAGTACTACAATAAATATGCATAAGAAATTAGTAACTGTATGATTAACAATTATTTTTTTAAAAAATTAGATTAGGGTTTGTTTTTTTTTAAAAAAAGGCTACACATATTTAGAAAATGTAGCATGAAGCGATCCCTTTTCTTTCAGTATTACGAATATTTATTTTACTAATGACATTGCCTTGCGGAGTATAATTACTTGTAAAGAATGCATATAAAAGCTGTACGTTTTTTAATGTGTTCGATTTTTGTGCGCACACCAGTGAGATTTCATTATTTATTTTTAAGTTCCTCTTTAACAAATATTAGTAATAATTCCATAATTTTCTCAATGATATAAATGAATCTTTAAAAAGATAAGTATTCATTATCAACAAAAATACATTACATTCTACTATCTTTTCGAATCTATCTTTATTACTTCACTTAAGGAGCATGCATATCCAATTACACAAAGTTTGCAAAACCATATTTTGATGGAAAAATATCCCTACACCAAGAATGAGTTGTGCTAGGTAAATGAAAATTGGTAAGCTTGTTCATACATTTGAAAGATAGCGTTTACTGAAATTCTGAGCTATGAAAATAGTGTAGTGCTTGTAGTGCCACAATGAGTGCAAAACAAGTTTGATTTAAATACTCGCTGTAAAGTTCGTGAGAGTAAATTTATCGTTAAGATTTGGTGTAGAGTGTTCAAGTTAGTCAAGAAGACCTTAAGGTATCCGACTACGTTCGGAACCGTGATTTTTCAAAAGCGTATAAATGGATAATATTTATGATACATAGTGTTATACTTATATTAGAAAATGTATATAAAATTGTTTTAAGAATAGTATTACAATAAAAAATTGTTTGAAGAATAGTATTACTATAGAAAATTGCTTTAAGAATAGTATTACAATAAAAAATTATTTAAGTACAATATTTTGACAAAAAAGGAACATAGAATGACCAATTTTCAAAATATTCTCCCTTTGTGAAAAATGCTTCTATTATAATAATATTTTGTCTGTACATAGCTCAGATCTCTGTACAGAGGCTCAACTAGAATTTTGGAAATATATAACTTAGAAGTGAGTTTATCCATGTTTTACGACAACAGAGTGGGGGAAATTTTAACAAAAAACGCCGATAACTATTTCCCAAATTTGGTTGTAATTTGAAAAAACCA
>BMAV01002718.1:0-59959 GCA_019973955.1 Trichonephila inaurata madagascariensis
AAAATATTAGAAGCATTTTTCATTAGAAGGTTCTGAAAATATTGCATTTATAGAATTTTTATGTACATTATAATTCAAATGACACAAAATATAAAAAATACATTTATACGCTTTTTTAAAATCATGGTTTCGAAATAGCCAGTCACCTTAAATAAACACCGATGTGATAATTTTTTAAACATTTTTCTTTCTGCTCGTTTATTTTAAGTGGCTGTAAAATATACACATTCTAACTATAATTAGAAATTAAAATGCACTTGGAATGTAATCTTGACGAACAATTTCATCAATCATTCCTCTGTGTTTGCTGTAAAAAAAATGGTATGTTAATAAAGTAAGATAACTGCAAATGGATAATTACTGCCGATTGATGTCAACTTGTGCCAGAATAAACTTCCCCAATTTAAAAGCCATCAGAACGATACCTCTACTTTCTTTCGTCTCAACTGACAAATTCCTCTCTTACGACTCGACTGACTTAATCTTTTGAGTGTCATACCAAGTCGGAAGAAAGTACATCTGTAAACCATTTTAATTTGCAGAATTAGCGAGGAGTTTGACGAATGTGTCTTGGGGTATTTACGCCTACGGCATTTTCGTGATTCTGTGCCAGTTCTAGATAAATGGTATTTAATTTTCAGAAAGTAGGATTTTTGGATAGGTTGTGGTACTTTGGATGTTGGGTTGATGATTTTGCATCTTTATGAGAGCGAAATAAATGCCAAGCTCGGATTTAAACGACCGTTTCGAGCGGAAGTTTGTTGGCTGCAATTTTTTCTGAATCTTGAAGTCATTATGCTCTGGATTGTTATTTTACTTTCTGGTGTTCGAGAAAACTGTAATCTTCAGCATATGTTAACAGATCTGGATTCAAAATTGCTTTAAATCTACTCTTAATTTATTTTTCAGTGTTTGCCACCATGTTACATCGACTTCAAGCTAAGTAATGAGCTTTCCAATGTAGGTTTTAGATTTGGCTTCTTAAGTCATCGTGCTGAACTAATGAAAAAAAAATTTGCGTTCTACGCTAAAATAATCCCCCCTACCCTTTGCAATACTTGTAAAAAGGGTGTGGGCATAAAATAGCTTTTAAAAATCGCCTGTAATTTTTTTTTTGCGTTGATAGAAAACTAAATATTTTTGTACTGAGAATTGAATCACCATACTGTATAAGGTTTAAAATTTTCAAGGTATGGTTTTCATAAAAAGTGATGAATGTGTAGTATAAAATTTCAATATATCGTTCGAATACATCCGCTCTAGATTAGTCGTAAGATAGGAAAGGCTTTTTGATGTTTTGGATTATATACCTGATTCATCAAAACATGAAAGTCACGTTTTTAAAATCGAATTTTATTATTATGGATATAAAGTGCATCAAACGACATAAAATGGAATTATCTTTTCAACTATCAATGAATAATTGAGTGTTTCTTTTAAGCCTTTTTTCCTTTGGTATTTTTATGCCTTCAGTGGCAATAGAAAACTATTTTTCCAGTTATAAAATCTACGTTCATTCGAGAAATAATTCTTTCGATTGTTTGAAATGTTTACTCTAAATTTTTAGTGTAGAATGATTTTTTTAAAAAATTATAATCGTGATATTTCTTCTGGATTGTTGTGTGGATGTTTAATAATTTAATTTTTTTCATATCGCAATATTTAGGGGCAAAATAAAAAGCGATTTTCTTTTCACTTTTCCCCATTCACTTTCCTATTACTTTTGTTTATTATTTATTTATTCATAAATCACATTTTCAGAAATTAGACCATTCCAGGGTAGGATTCGAATCCACGACCTTTGGATTACAAGTCCAACGCGCTATCCATTGCGCTGCAGAGCACAACGAGCGATTTTCTTTTTATATATGGTGTTGAACTATTATTTATGTGTATTATTATTCATTAAGTTTAACTAATGAATTAATATTTGAAAAAAACTTTATTAACATCAAGTGTCATCCACTAGAAGTTTAAAAAAATGTATTTAAACTCTTGAATGGATGAAATAGAAAGCATTTTATTAACGATTGAAAATTTGAACAAAATATATATAAGGAGATTATGAACTAATAGTAGGAATTGAAAAAGAAAATGCGGATTTGTTATAAAAGCTTTTATAGATGGTTTTCCCAAATATTTTTTTCGTCTTTAGCACAATTAATTTTACCTCAAGTTATAGCTATTTCAATTAACTAATCAAAGCATACAAATCATTCTTTAGAGCAACGAGTGAAAGACACCAATACCCTCTTGGCAAGGCATCAAGATATTCCGTGTGGGTAGTTTTTCATACAATGGTTTGGCTGCCTTTTGGCACGAATCCCTTGCGTTTACTCTTCTAATAACTTAATTGAAATTTTACGTTTTCCAAGACGGTTCCGCGGTGATTTAAAAGAATTTCTAAAGCTTTTTCAATTCAGCGCTGGAGTGTCGCAAGAACCGGTGTGCTTCGTTTTTTATCGCCAGTTAAAGGATGATTTAAAAACCCTTTTGTGTTGTATTTTACGAATATGTGTGTGATTTAACAAAAGACAATGATGCCATTTGAGTTGAAGTTCGTTCTCCTCCCCTATCCATTCGTGGATATATCGAGAGAAAATTTTGTCTGGGTGGAAGTTATTTTTAAACTGCTTAGAAGTTGGAAATGGGGTAACGTAAAAAAAGTATTTCACGGTTTTTTTCTTTTTTTTTCTTTCTTTCTTTTTTTTTTAGCTTCATTGTTAAACGGTGGGCATGTTTAACGATTCATTTTTATGGAACCTTTTAACGATTGTTTTTTTTTTAAATCCATTTAAATTATATTCCATTCTGTTTTTTTCCTTGCGTAATGTGTGTTACTGAAATACTATAATGCCGGTATATGAAGACGGCAAAAACGATTTGATCTAAAAAATTGATATTTTGTGGAAAATTTAATTTTCTTCAGGTGACTACGTTCGGAACAGTGATTTTTAAAAAGCGTATAAATGAATAATTTTTTTGATGTTTAATGTTATTTGAATTAGAATATACGTGTAGTAATATTCTTAAAACCATTTTACAAGCTAAAATTGTTTAAGTGCAATTTTTGTTGCAAAATATTAAGAAAGAATGACATTTTTTTTAAATCCCTTCATAAAAAATGGTCTATAATTTGTCAAAAAAAAGCTAGGACTTGAACGCAAATTGAAGTAAATAATTTAGAAGTGGTTTTATTCATATTTTATTACATCAAAAAATTTTTTTACTAACATCCGTTACCGTTTCAATTAATTGTAACTCTGAAAATAACGTGAATTTTTCGAAAATTTTAATTCAACCCCAGTATAGTAGTCCTAACTTGAAAAATTGTTGTTACAGAAACATTTTTCATAAAAGGAGAATGTTTTGAAAATGTCCTTTCTTCATTTTTTGCTAAAAAATAGCATTTAAATAATTTTTTCTTGTAATAATTTTCTTAAAACGCCTTTTTTTATGTATATTCTTATTCAGCTGACATTGACTATACCAAAAGTATTAAATTTATACGCTTGTTTAAAATCACGTCCCCGAACGTAGTTACTTTAATGAAATGTAACGAATAAAACCCAGTTAATTTGATTCTAGAATTTAAATTTTAAACATTTTCTTCCGCGAATGAAATTTGAAGTTTAGTATTCTTAATCAAAATAATCTTTCTTACAAAAGGTATCGTATTTTTTATTTGTTTTGAAAATAAAGGATTCAAGATCTTAACTGGAAACTTCTCTTCACCTTGGATGAATGACATGATCACTTTATAATTTCACGGAGCAGCTATTCTTTTGAATATTTCTTGCATTTATTTTGGTTCCCGATTACTTTTTGCAGTTTTCTCTCTTCATTCAAACAGAAATATCTTCTTTGATATCCATGTGTAGTAATTTTCGATTTTAGGACAAAAGCCAATTTTTTCTTTCGGAATTGGAGTTCGACATGTTTTAATCGCCATGCGCTAAAATTGCTCTTTCCTGGCTGCAACTTCTGATAATACGAAAAAACAAGGATCTTTTCGTTTATTTCGTGTTCTTGTCTTAAATTGTTTGACATCTATCACAGAAGTTCATGGCTTGTTTGTGAATGTCTACAAAAAAGTATTCTTGCGTATCCACAGCAGTATTTTTGCATAAAAATTCCACTACCCACGAACACGTGTTCTTTAAATTAAAAAGAATTAAAATGAGCAAATTGTTGTAGCGCCAAGTGTATCTTGGCATCATTTTCCAGTTGTGTTAGTTGGCGCCGCTAAATCCACATAACTACTGCAGTTGAATAAAATTCTTATACGATTTTAGGAGTAATCCAATTGTGTTTTTGAGTATTTTTTTTGGAGCAATTCAATGTATATCAGGTAAGAGTATAAATTTTAGTTCGAAAAAAAAAATTTTAATTTTTTTGTGTGTGTGTGAAATTCACGAGGATGGAAAACATTAAAAGTAATCTTGGTCGTTATAAAAGTTCGTTTTCCGCTTGACGTAAACGCAAATCTTGAGTAAGGGAGACCGGGGCAAGATAACGAATGTCTTAATTTTTCCGTTTTCCGCTAGGTAGCTGGATCAACCGAACACTATTGGCTCTCCTATTGGCCGTTCGTTAAAAATATGTATAGAGAAGCTGAAATTATACCATTTTTGTGTTAGCTGTGAAGCTTTGATTGTTTACAGCTGCCCCGATATAACTTTTATGCATGTGTAAATAAGCTCTGCAAGAGATACAGGCAAGATACATCATTTATCCTTAACAGTGGCGCACACAAGGGGGTCCGGACCCCCAAAGCCCTTGATTTTTTTCCAATTGGTTATAATTCTAAGTATATAATACGTAAAATTTAAATATTTGTTATTAATGATTAATTTTATTAATTAATGGTAATATTATTTATCCAATAATTAGTTTTTTACTGTGTTTTGTTCCTGAAAATCGACAAAATGAAAAATAGCATGATACAAGAATGGTAAACTTTCAACCCAGGGGACCCCCCTTGAAAAATTCCTGTGTGCGCTACTGATCCTTAATATTTATGAGTAACTTTGTTTAAATACTACCTATTATCACGAATAAATGTCAATTAATCGACTTCCTTCATGGAAATGGAAAATAATATTTTTAAACAGGCAGTCCGGGGCAAGATGACAAGCTCTTCATCTTGCCCCGTGTTTCGGAATTTATTAAACTATGTTGTCTATTCTATTAAATCCTGTAACACTAATTTGTCTGATTTTGTCCGCTCGACCTTGCGCTTCTTCTCTTCTGTCAACATCGGCATCTTGCCCCGGTCTTCCCTACCGTATACCTGTAAAATTTCAGGAATTTGTCTGTTATTACAAATCTGTAATTTTAATAGACGGCAAAATTGTTGTATTCGTTTGTGGCTGCAATTATTTTGACAAAGTAAGGCTGTTAGTGGCGTACGCAAAGGGGGTTCTATTCTCCCCACGTCGCCCTTGGTTTTTTTTTTATTGATTATAATTTTATTTTTATAGTACTTAAAATTATTTTATTAATTATTGCTTCCTCATAATTTGTTTTATTAATTAACGCTAATTACTTATTCAGTTTATTTTTACTGTTTTTGTTGCCAACAATCAATAAAATCAAAAGAATGCTTGGAATTTTGTTATTCGGCCTCCCCTTGAGAAAATCCTTTGTTCGCCACTGAGCTCAGTCATCACGATATCCAAGGCGTTTTCAATTCATTTAAATTGAATTTCTCATTTGAAACAAGTTTGAGAGTCTTTCAAAAACTTTTGTCCGTTTCTTATGTATTAATTATATACAGAATTATTTATTATGAATGTAAACAATCGTTTCACGTGTCCACGAAACTTTTTTTTTTCCATTCCAACAATTTTTTTCATAATATGGCTTCCCTTTGAACCCCGTGACCGTGGTAGCCTAGTGGTCGGCGTGTCATAAGTTCGAGCTTTAGAGCCACTGAAGATTCACCTTGTAGGAGGGGCTGATGTGCGTTCAATCTGTCGGGGCTCAAACATCCGCCTGTTGATATTGCGTGGTAGTTTGAAGAAGAGAGAGCTTAGGTATCGTCCTCTTTACTAAACTGTGGCTCAGAATTTTAGAGACTTTAACCCTTTATCTGCCGATGGTACTTATAAGTACCACTCACTTTAAAATTACATAGACTAACCATTTTTACAAATACTCTGATGATACTTTGCAGGAATATTCTTTTAAATCCACTCTTCCAAGATATATGGCAGCACGGGTTCTATGATGAGTATTTTAGCGGGGAAAGCGAATAGTTTTATAGCAGAAATTGAGTTTTCAGCTGACGGCGTTTTCAGCGGATTGGGTTTTTTTTTTTCCCCAAAAAATTAATATAAAAAGGTTAGTGAACAATTTTAAAATTAATTTTTACAGTTGAATATCTTTAATTAGCTCTAACTAATTAAATTTCTAAATTTAAAATTTTTTTTTTTGACACCCCTTTTAAATTTAAAATGAAGGAATTCAAAAATTTTCTTAAAAAAATTTTTAGAAATTAAAATGGGTAGAAAAAGGGGAAAAAAATTCATTATGTTTCAACGTTTTTTGGAGGAGGAGAGGGATCTCGAATGGCGTAACCCCCCCCCCGGGGGGGAATTCGGGGGATCCAAAGCCTGACGGGCTCAAGAATTGCTGATGGCTAAATTCCCCCCGGGATCACGATATCCATCGAATGTTTGAAACATTCTGAACTGCTTTTTCTGCGGGCTGACCAGACATAAATTTTTAGTTCCACGCGCTTTCATTGCCTCTTATCACTTGATGTACCGTTTGACGTGCTACTGCGGACCTGCTGCTGTTCTTGCATCGCATGACGCGCGATAAAGAGTTTTATCAACGTTCTTATCATGCCCTTGATTTTAAAAAAAAGCCGGACCCGGGAATTACGTAATCTTTTTCCCCCGACTTCCATTTTTAAAATTAAACGTTTAAAATTTTTTATTTCCTTTGTCCGCATGTGCCATTAATGTTTAAAAATACAGTTCCTGGTTGGCTGATAAAAAAGAATTATCGAATTGCTCTTTAGCGACTTAATATTCTGATGTGTGTGTTTGTTCTTGAAATAACCATTCAGGAAGTATCGTAATCAGTTTCCTCTCGCGCTGTATTTGAATGCATTTTGTCTGGATTCTTAGGTTTGGGGTCTTCTGTTTTGTTTTTGTACGAGCCATTTTTAAAGAATATCGCAACCGGCGTTTTTTTAAGATAAAAATTTTTTTTTTCTCTTTAGATAAACGAGTCAGTGTCTACAGTTCCTCTTTATAAGTACTTGGTAAGAATTGCAACTATATATAAGGGAAATTGTTAAAAGCAGAAAAATTTGCTTGGCCTTGTTTCATCATTTATTCCTAGCTTGATAATGAATCATCTTTCTCTAGCTTTTTTACTTAACGAACCCTTAGAGGTTTTTTATCTATTAATTCACTCTCTCTCATTGAAGTTTTTTTCTTTGGTTTCTTTCATTATAAAATGTATACCATGAATTTTCCATCTGCCGTTGATCTTTAATTTCTAAGCCTAATTTACAGGTCTTAAGGGTTTCTAATAATATGCCTTTAGGTTCTTGGAGCATTGTATTTGAAGAATAATTGAACGAAAATTTATTTGACTTGATTTTTTTTACCTCCTATTTTAAAGATATTTTTGAATTTCGTAAAAATGACAGCATTGAACTAAATAAGTCAAAGGTCGCAAATCTTCAGAAGTTCTAGAAAATTCTTTCGAACAGAAGGTGCGACAATGAAAATTCTGTATAAAATTTGATGCAGTCAGTTACTTAAAAATGACTGATACACAAAGCCTTAATCCTTTCAAATGACATTTTGTTATTTTATGTGAATCGCTTTCACGATCCGGGAAACTTTCGCAGGTCTCTGAAATGACGGCACGTGCGTATAAGTAGGTTTTTATCTGTATTTTTTTATTTCTTGCAAAAAGTTTTTAAACCTTTTTAATCGATTTTCAAAATTTGCGCAATTTCTATTCTAGTAATTCTGACAATTATCTTTCGGAGGGAATACTTTTTTGTTTGTTTTATCGTACACGCGGTTTAAAAATTTCCTTAACTTGAACGAAAGAATTTTTGGAAGAGGTTCTACCCCCGGAAACAATCAGGTTCAATTTCCCAATTTTTTAAAAAAAGGGGGAAGCGTAACTTCTTTAAAAAAAAAAGTATCTTGCATCGATGGTAGTGTTTCTAATTAATAATACTCGAGTTACAAATAACTTTGCTTGATTTAAGTATTATTCATGTGTGTATACATTCATTTTAATTTTTCATTGTAATGCTAGTATGCATTGAAAAAAATTTCTTTAACAAACGTCTTGCTTTCTTTTATTTTCCTTGAAAAATTAAGCTTTTTATCTAATTATAAGTTTTAAATAATAATCGGATTAAATTAACGATAAAGAATTGTTAGTAACCGACAATCAGGAAGAAATTGAACGAAGCGAACGAAGAAATTGTAAGTTATTAAAGTAAACTTGGAAGACACTATTTTATACATCAATAGAATACTTTAATTCAGTTTTTAACTTTAGGGTAAAGAAATTGTGTGGAAGCGTATAAATTATGTTGTAATAATTTATCTAAGAATCTTGAATGCATTGAAAAACCTAAAAGGAATATTTTATTGATGTGTTTATTTTTCATTGAAGCATACTTAAGAAATTTAATCTAGAGCAAGCTACTATTTCATTTTATGAGTTATTCAGAATTTCGAAAATTTTGTTTTTTAGGACACTGTGTGTATGTCTTGAATTTCACCAACATACATTATATAAAAATATTTACAGAAATAATCTTAATAATTAAAGAAAAATTTTATTTGTTTCCCAATCTAAGGCACTTTTTCGATTTTTTTTGGGCCCTATTTTTAAAATTTTTCAAAAAAGTTTTTGGAAAAAAAATTTAAAAAAATAGTGTTAAGTAGTTTTTTTTTTATCAATATCAAATTTATGAAATTAAAAGAAAATTTGAAATGAGAACTAAGAATTGCCTTATTCATTTCACCGGTATTAAATTTTTTAAAAAACATAAACCGAATTGCATTACAAATGCATTTTCATGTTTGTTTTTACCATCCCAAAAAATTTTTCCGCCTTCGATTCTAAGCCGTACTCGATTTTCAGTAGCATTAACTTTGAGGAAAAAAGAGCGGCTTGGATTCGAATAAATACGATAATCAACAGAAAAATATTCTGAAACATCCTAACACGTGCACAATTCCATCACCAATTAGTTTGCAAAACGATTAGGGGAAAAATCACCCCTTTTCCCGCAATAAAAATTTCTTTGGGGTTGTAGGCTGAAAAAGTTTTTTTTTTTGCCCTTCCCCTTTCAATAATGTGTGGGAAATGGGAAATTAGAATTTCCCTCAAATCCCAAAAGAGATGATCATTTTACGGGAGATGTTAAAATAACATTTTTCAAGGTCATTTCCCCCGAGGAATGTGATTTTATCAAATCCCTGAACTGTTTCCCGTGAAATGATGAAATGAATTAGTCAGGATTTGATTTGGGAAAATGCTATATACAGGGGGGGGAAGACCCTTTGGGGTTGAGGTCCCGGACTTCCCAAACCATAAGATAGTACTATGTCCCCCAAATATCACCCCCCCTATCTTTTTTAAAAAAAAGGCACCCCTAGGTATAACATGGGGGTTGATACTTTAAATGTGTAAAAACAAAAAGAGAGGAAAAAATGTTATACGTCAAAAAAAAACCAGCCCCTTTTTTTTAATTATTTGTTAATTAGTTTCCAATAAATAATTTGTATTTCATTGACTATTGTTGTATTACTTCTACTTTTAATAATACCCTATTTTTAAAAAAACCCTTTTAAACTCGAAAATTTATTTCATCTTTTTACTGGAAACGCTCGGGGGTCTTTTCCCCCCTTACTTTAAGGAAAATCATTGAAGGACGTTATTTTAACTTTCCCTTCAAGGATCATCTTTAAAATTTTAATTCTAATTTCATTTTTCCCGACAAATATAACATTACACAAGTGCTCTTTTTAATAACCAAAATTTTTAAATCTCAGCATCTTTTCTTCTCCAATTTCCGAACATAAAAAAGGGCTTATCATCCCCCCTTCAATTTTCCACTTACCCCGAATCGAAAAAATTTTGTGAAATCAAATTCCCGGGGATGCCATGTTTCACGGATCATCTTACCCACGTGGCTGGTCCATTCAGGCTGTACAGTTGAAGAGTGAGTCAGTCTCCCGTGGACTGCCGCCTCTATTTTTGGTTTGGGAAAAAACCCAAAGGGAAGACCTTCTGTACTACGTCTGCAGTGCCTGATAGCGAGGAAAACCGTCTTCCCACTCGCAGAGATGGAATGGACTGAATCATCCTTCTCGCCGTTTTTGACACTTCGTTTTGCTCATTTGGGTCGTCAGGATTATTTGGTGGCGTGTTAAGTTTTTGACGTTTTAACGGGCTGTGTTTCGTACAAAGCTGTAAGGATGTTTCTTTCCTTTAAAAAAAAAATTTTTGAGGAACAATACGTGAACAGAAAAGCGTGACGAATTGCCAGGAAATTAACTCCTAGTTACTGTGGAGAAAAAAGAATAAAATGACTTGTCGTCGAAATTTGAAACGTGCAAAAGTCAGAAAAGTATTTTTAGTCTTGTCGAAGCTGTACTGCGAATCCATTCGTGATTTTAATAAATTTAGTTTTTTTTGAAATTTTAAATTTTCCCCTTTTTTTCATTTTTTTCGTGTTAAATAAAAACCAATATTTATTATAAAAAGTAAAATGAAATTTCTTTGCTACCCATACTGGGAAATTTAACTTTTTTTGAAGAAAAAAACCTTTTGAAATCTTTGCTAAATTAATGTACTTCGCTTGAAAATAAATTAAGATCTCCATATCTTTCTTTGGACAGGCTAAAAACAAATTCAAAAAATGCATTGCTCATATTTTCTAATTAAAAAAAAGATGCTGTGAAATTAAGCTTAATCCACATTGCCCAGTTTCTTCAATTGGTAATTTTTACCAGATAATTTTTCCTGTATAAATTGAAAAATCTGAAGCAAAACTACCTTGAAGTTTTTGATTCATCAAACAAAATTTCCCAAAAAAAAATCCCAAAATTTTGTGTGGGTTTTTTCTAGTCATTAAGGGTTTTGGTTGCAAGTAGCTTGGCGCACATCAGACTTTTTAACTGAAAGAAATTAGCATAATTTTAAAAAGCTTGGAAAGAATTGCATCAGGGTTCATTTTTAATTTTGTGATACCCCAGCTTCAATTTAAAAGTCTATTTCTTTTAAAAAGCTATTTTACACAAAACACATTGACTGAATTAATTCCTTAGTAAGTCTCACTTACCTTTATGTGTTAAATGAAGTAAACTTAATATTAAAAACCCATGTTATTAAATGAATAAAAAGCTTTTTTTTTAAAAAAAAAATTAAGGCGTTTTTTAATAGAACAAAATGGGTTTACCCCATAACGGGATTGGCCTTTGGTTTAATACAATTTCGAAAGTTATGAAACGAGACCAAGTGCGTAATTTTTTTCTTTAAAACTTTTTTTGGGGGAAGGGGTTTCACCCATTTTCACTTTAAAACAATACATTGTTGGGGCGGTGATTTTCACTGAATAGAATTATCAAGTGGGTGAATTCTTTAAATCGATTGATTGGACCTCATCGTTCCTTTTCCTCATGGGCATCATCACCCCTTTCGATTCTAACCTTCGACCTTTCTAGTGCGTGGGAGGGACTGCGTCGTCTGTTTGACATTTGGAAAAATGACCTTTGACTTTGAGTGGGGGGGAAAGAAACTACATTTCCTTGTTCCGTTCTCTCCGGAAACTTAACTTGAGGATTTGGTTTTTAATCAAATTGAACTAAAAAAAATAAGTGTTGTGGATTGACAAAAAACTTTTGGTAAGCGATAGAAAGTCCTTAAGGGCATTTATGGAATATGTCAGTTGATTAAATTCAATTTTTTAAAATTTAATTATTTTAAGGATGAAAGACACAGCTGAAGTACTCGTGGCTTAGTTATTTTGTAGTACATGGTTCACGAATATAAAAAAGGGTGGATTATTTTATTCTTATTGTTCAAAATATTTAGATTCACTTTTACAAAGAACGTTTTTCTCATTTTTGCACGTTTTGTAAATTGCCAAAAAACACGTTATTGAAAGATTTGGATTTGATTTCAGTGGGAATGGGAGATAAAAAAGATTAGAAATCACAAATATTCATAGTTAAGCATAAAATGTGTTTTTGATACATTTTTAACTTTATTATTCGTCGAGTTCATTTTAGGTGATGGAACGCATATAGGTTATTATTAATAGTGTATTATTGTAACTTCTGTTCTTGTACGTAAAAGATCAGAATAGTATTTATAAGTTATCTGTATTTCACATGCCTTTTGTGGCTGCGGTAGCCTAGTGGTCATGGTCACGGACTCGAGGTCAGCGTGTCATGATTACGTGCCTAGTGACACAAAAGATCCGCCGTGTGTAGGGGTTGATGCACGTTAAATCTCTCTAGGCTATGTCCTATCGTTGGTGCGGTGTGATAGTTTGAAGAGGAGGTGCCAGAGAGAGCTCAGATGTCGTCCTGGTCACTTGACCATGGTTCAAAATTACGAGTTCCGTCGCCAAAAGCCCTTGTGTAGCTGAACAGTGCGACGTTAATATTCACTCACTCACACAGGGACGGTGAAAATTCACCCTGCCTCTGTACTCTAAAATTACTTTTCCTATTGGATAAAAGAAATGTTTGTCGACTCGTCAGTGTCTGCTTTCTTTGAATTATCAAAAGATTGTTGACAGAATTTTGTGTATTTGTAAATATTGTTTCAAAACTTCTCCACGTGCATGTTTCTTTACTCCCCCTCCTCCTTGCAACTTTTATCGTTTGAGAAAATAAAATTCTAATCAGTTCTCGGATCGTGTGTCAAGATAGAAAGTCTAGAAATCCTATTTTGTTTTCCACCGGTGGTTCAGGTGAGATGCTTACACCTGCGTCTGTCCTTCGAACAGCTGTGAAACCTCATGACGTCACACGAAGAGGAAAAAGGTGGGGGGAGGGACACAAGAAATATGGAGGAAGGAATGAATCCCACACTTCTACGGGAAAAAAACTTTCACAGATGGATCGATACTGTGTTACGCACATAACTTTGGAATATTTTTTTTTTATTTGTTCTCCTTAAATGCGGAAGAAAAGACCGTTATTTTGTTTTCCTATGAGGAAAGTAGAAAAATTTGTGTTTTTTAGTTTCCCACTGTGACCTTGGAATAGCTTAATGCTGTGATATTTAGAGCATTCGAATTAAACGTTTATTGTCGTTCTTTTATTTGTTCATTTAATGTTATGTTTGTGTGATGGAATTTAATCGTTTTTTGACTGTTGAAAGAATATTAGGCTTCTGGAAGTAATGCTTGTTTTTCGCAAACCTTTTGTGAAATAAAAATTGAACCATTTTTTTCCGTCATGCGAAATATGTTTTCGATTTCAAGGACATCTCCTGGTTGAATTTCATTCTTTTGATCTTAATGCTATTGCTTTGTCTTTATTGCGAATAAGTATGTCTTTTAAATATTTCTACTCTTGTTTATCTTTTGATACCATGAAAAACACAATTTAATCAATTAGCGTTTATTGATTGGCTCAATTTGTGATTTAGAAATTGTTTGTCGAAGTCTAATATATATACATACTCGATTTTTGAGGATTTTATTTTGTGTTTGCGAATTACTTACGTACTTAGATTTTTAAAAGGCTTTTGTCACGTAAAGAAAATTTTCCTTTTGAATAAAATATCATTTATTTTAGATTAGTTCATTTAATAACTAAACTGAAAGAATTTGGTGGAATCTAAGGCTGTTATAAAAGTATTATGCCCAAGTTAACGTAAAGACTTTGCATGCTGAAGTAATCTTTCGCAGTGAAATGGTCGCCGTAAATGGTGTTGAATTTTTTCCCACCACCCCAGCAATTTGTAGGCTAAACTTTACTAAGGGCTGAAATTTTTCTGGGGTTGCTATGCATTCAACTAATTGTTAAATCCTCAAGTAATAGCATGCTGTGGAAGTTGGGAGAGTGAAGTTTCCTCCTCTTTACTTATTGTTTTCCTAAATAACAAGATTTGAAATAGTTTTCACCAACTTCAGAGCGATCTTATTTCAAATCAAGCAAAAATGTAATTCAGAACTCTTGTACTTGATGTAGATTAGCCACGGTAACTGAATGGATATGGCCACGAGCTCTCGACGGTTATTCGTGGATTTAAACTCTAATGCCAATAATGACGTTTAGCGGAACTGATATGCATTAAAGCTGTCAATATATAGTGTTGATTTTGAGTGAAATGCCAAATCAGGTGATCCTCGTCACTTTTTTTCTCTAATGGGGCTGCATATCGATAACTAAGCATTTGCAGATACGGATAGTCAACCAAATCTGAGGGCCATTTCACAATGACACCATCTACTGGCGGCTCTCGTTACCAACTTTTATCGCTTGAATTAATTTCTTAATTCAAGCTCTCGTCGGATGCTAAAAATTGCCATGATTTAATTTTTTTCGAAAGTACCAGAGCCAAATCAATACTCAAGGGATCTTTTACATGGGGCATAATCATATAACATGCGTACTTATGATTTTCGCATGCAAAAAATCTATCGAATCTAGCCGGGATCAAACCCTCAAACTTGGGCTTTCGAAGCGGACACGCAACCTCAAAGAAACCTTGCCGACGATCCTTATTACTTGACCATGGCTCAAAATTACCAGGTTCGTCATTGTTAATCCATGTGATTTAAGAGCACCAGGCAATCCAAATAAGGAAAATAAGGGGTCACCGTTATATCGGAGTTTCAAAATCCCGTGTTGCTTTAAATTGCGATGCTAATGAACACTTATATAATAATGAAATCCCAATTCCATTAAAGACTCTTAGTAAAAAAAAAATAATGAAGTTGGCTCCGTCTTAAATGGATCATGACTTCAAGCCCGCCAGTGACGTGGTGTGGAAGATGGATCTGTAAGTTACTATAGTTCATGTATCTTCCCCATTACTTAACCGAGGTTGAATATTTTGTAATCCATTGACAACGTATCTCGTGCAGCATTAGGGGGATCTTAATAGCGGCATTACGCACACTCCCGCATCACGGGGGCAGGTTCATGGGGCCCAAATCCTGACTAATACAAAGTACATATGGTTTTCCATTCCTTTGTAAGATCCAACTTGGGGCCCGAAACCTGATTTTGCAGGAGGGGGCTAATGTTCTCTTACACCACTGGATCTTCATTTAAACTAAACCAAGTGTCATCTTCACCACTTAATCTCATTTAAAACTATGTGACCTATTGTGTTGCAACTATTATAACACAACATTTTAAAGTGATTGCAACTCAAGCAGAAACACTTTGCAGGGCTGATGTTGCAATAGTTGCAACTATTGTAGAATCAAGTTTTCACAACGTGAGACTGATATGGATAATCAGCTGCAGCTAAAAATATTTACCTGTTTTCATATTTTTTTATGGATTAAATCCTTCATACATATTTTTAATTATGTATTTTAACTGGAAGGAACAGTTTTGGGTTGAGGATTCTCATTTTGACTTTTACAGATCCAATTATTTTAAATCATACATCTTTGGAATTTTCCCAACTAAAGTTAATCTGTTAATGTTCAGCTTTTAACTCTGTTACTTTCATCCCATGCATAGGACCCGGTGGTCGAGTGGTAGCGTATCGCGCTTCCACGCCACAGGTCCGGGTTCTATTCCCGGACTAGGCAAGGTCGATTCAACCCTACTGCAATGGGTCGATAAATGAGTACCAAGCTTGCTTGGAGACATAAAAACTGGGGGTCTCGCTTCAGACTGACCACTTGATCGGGACATCTGCTCATGCACCTCAGCGCCCAATGGGCACGCATACTGGGATGGGCACTGTTGGCCCTGGCCCTCATGGGCTGTTGCGCCACTGAGTTTGTTTTTAGATCCAGTGCAGTTAATATTGCAAAATTCTTTTTCCTTTCTTGGAAAGCACAGGAAGCTTAACCCCTTCAGAAGCTTGATCACATATGTGATCACTTCAGGGAACACGGTATCATACGTGAGATTGCGTTTTCCCCGTTCTCGTGATAATACCGGTGTGATCTGAATTTGGAATGATTATAAACTATAAACTTCGGCGTATTTTATTACAGTAATATAGGAATAGAATAATTATAGGAATTTTTTTTATGGAGTTAGACGTAGCAGAAAAAATCGCCTGGTCCTGAACAAGTTAGAGTAAAAAAAAAATTACAAATTATTTATCTAGTTTAAACAGTACTTTAAAATTGCTTTTTATGTTTTTTAAAACATGATTTTGAACTTTATTCCATTTGCTATATGAATGTAATACACAAGATCTCTACGAATTTATTTACATTTGTTATTTATATACATATTCAATTACGCGTAGTTTGACCTTAAATTCGTGAATAATCGATTTAAAACTTGATATTTTATTCATCAAAACCTGTTCTCAGTAAGTTTGTGTGCTTACGTTACTGACTATGTAATCTTCAACTACATAAGAAACACCAGATATCCTGATTCATTTGAAGTCATGTTCTTGAAAGTAATTCATGAAGGAGACACGCGGTATTTCTCAGAGTCAAATTTATCTAAATTTGTCACTATACCGCTGGTTTTCCTTTCTATTTCGGGTACATATTCCTGTAATTGGTACCATTTCACCTGCACGTAGTATTCATTATAAATTCAAGGTCTTTGGGAAGGAAGATGTTGAAATCCTTGAACTTATTTTTCATTCGTTCGAATTCCGAAGCCTTTACTAGAATTTTAAAAACCTATTTTCCAATGTCAAAGGATAAGACAAATGAGTTTCTTTTAGTGCTTGTGTAAACATAACCAGCGTATGATCTATTAATTTTTATTTCAATTGGACTCGTTATACCAAGATTATTTTTACTATTTGTTAATGTTCCTTTTGTGTGAGGAACTGTTTAGAGCAAAAACGATACTTCAACTGAGCCGAGCGTTCGAATCCTAAAGAGAACGATATTGCTGAAGATACACTACAACGCCCTCTAATTGTTGTAGTGTGTAAGTTTGGGATGTAAAGTGCCAGTTTAGATTTCTCGTCAGTTAACCGTGATTCAAAATTGCAAGATATGTCACCGACAGTGGCGTTACTTAGAATATTAGCCCCCTGCAAAGTCAGGTTTTGGGCCCCAAGCCGGTTCTTACAAAGGGTAAGTACTTGGCGTCAGTCAGACTTTGGCTTCCTCGCTCCGGTGAGGTGGGAGTGAGTGAATATTAACGTCCGCACTGTTAGCTACACGAGTGGCTTTTGCGACGGACCACGTTTTGAACCATGGTCAAGTGCTGGACGACACCTGAGCTGGCACCCCTCTTTCCCCAACTACACCACCAACGGGAGGGACGTTTCAGTCTCGACAGATTTAACGTCGCATCGCTGCCTACAGGCGGGTCTTTAGTGGTACGGCTCGAACCTGGCATGACGCTGCAGGATCCGATACCTTACCACTGGGCTACCCGCCCTCGCTCCGGAGGCTGCGGTGGCCAGCTGGTCAAGTATCTGATCAGGCACGGCAGTATCGAGTTCGATCCCAGCTCACCAAAGACCCGCCGTGTGGCATGCACGTTAAATTCCGAGAGCTGAAACGTCCTCCGTTGAGGGTATTTTGAGAGGGGTGCCAGCTCAGGTGTCGTCACGTCACTTGATCTGGTTCATAATTACGTGGTCCGGTCGCCGATCTCTGTAGCTGAACAGTGGACGTTAAATATTCACCCCCCACTCACCCCCGCCCGAATGGTAATGTTACGCCACTGGCCAAACCCTTTTTTTTATGGGTAGTGAGGGTTTTAATTTAAACGTGCTTTTCTAACTTTTCAATTAAGTTGGGATCCCCCTTCTCAATTTATTCTGTGCTAGAAATACTGCCAAGATTTTAGAAACGGAATTTGTGAAAAAAATTTGTCGATTATTTAATGATTTGATTTTAAAATTGTTTTGGGCCGTCTTGAAAAAACAAGCGAAATATCCCTTTTTGAGGGTTTGTGTTATTCTTTGACCCTTCCCACCAAGAAAATCTGTTTTCATCTGAAAACCACAAATCATAAGAAACAATTCGTTTTGTTTTCGAAAAGAATACAATTCATTTCAATCAGTCACTCGTGGTCGGTGTGTCGAGTAGCAGATTCGAATCCTGATGCCACAAGACCCGCGGTGTAGAGATGCCTATGCGTGCTAAAACTATCAACTTAATGATCTCATGTTTGCGTGGTGTGGGAAAATTTGGGGATTGGGGCTTGTTCCCAAAGTGTTATGGAATCGAGCTTTAGTACCATTGAAAACCCGACGTGTCGTGGAGCTGATATATCGAGGCTCACTGTCTTATTGGTGGGGTTTGGAGAGATAGGGTCTAGCTGGGATATTATCTGCACCACTTGATTAAGGTTGAAAATTACACGGTCCGTCGCCAATAGGTGTAGTGTAGCTTTAAAGTGCGACGTTAATGAGGAAAAAACGAAAGTGAACGAAAAATTTTTTTTTTTAAAAGGGGTTTTTAACGCCATCATTAAAGTTCCATTTTACATTTTTCTCAAAGTAATTTTATGTGTAATTTTTTTAAGTGGTTTTTTTATGAAAAAATTTTAAAAATTTTACTTTGTTTCCCAAGTTTTACGTATGAAAAACTGGATTTTTAAAATCAATCGTATTAAAAAAAATTATTTATGCCTTTATTTAATAATTCATGCTAAATTGAGCTTCTTGTATACCTTTTATTGATGAAAAATCGTCTGGTGATAAAATAAGATTCTCCGTGAGGTTTTGGCGTCAAGATGATTGGTTGTATTTTTCCAACAGACAAGCACGTGTCCTTTATTGGAACAATGACCAGTGTCGGGATCGATTGAGGGGTCTGCAGGACAATGCCCCACCATCACAGATGCCAGAGAAATTTTTTTTTAGTAAAGTTCAGACAGAAATTCTTTGAACATCATTATCTGGATTGATGCATATATTAAAAAGAAATTTATCAAAAGGAACTTCAGAAAATAATTTGAAATTTTTGAAGACATTATTTTGCAATTAACTGCATAAAGGCTTGAGGAAATTTGTGAATTTTATTGAAAATATTTGATTAATAACACTATTCATGTGTAAAGCAAAGAATTTTTGTGGCCGCAGTAGCCAAGTGGTCATGGACGTGAGCATGTGGTCGTCATTGTTGAGTCACGGATTTAAAACCTACAGTGCCATCGAAGACGCACTGTGTAGGGGGCTCAAAATCCTCCTGTTGATGTGATGTGGATGCTTGAAAAGGAGGTTTTGCCTTCTTGTGTTGATCCCGGATCAAAATAACTAGCAAAAGGTTGGCTATAAGAGACAGTGCGACGTATTGAAACTAAAACCAAACATAACAAAGAATTCTTAACGTAAACTTTATTTTAAAGTACTATATCTTTAAAGTTTTACTCAGTTTTTCTAGTCACTGATTTTCGAAGTTTTTATCCTCAGTACTTCCCATTTATATTTAATTAAACTAAATGTTAAATCCCATTTTATAAAAAATTCATTGTTTTTTGGATTAATATCGAGTGGCAGAAATCGTGTTCAAAAGAATTGCATTATGATTTTTTACAATAAACACTTCCACTGGTCAATAACTTGTATGATATTCTTTTTTATTCCAAAATGCAACAGCAAATTTGGATAAGCTTTGTTTAGAATTGTTTTTTCTTTTGTGCCTACTTCCTGAATTACAGATGGAAAAATGAACTCTGAAAACTAATGCGTGTCCTCTTCACAATTCTTATTTAAAAAATATTTGAACAGTACGATGTAATATTGACAGAATATTTATCCCCGGTTTAATGAATTGTTCATTTTTTATTAATGTTTTGAAATAGTCATAGGCTCTGATCCCACTTGTTGCAGCAGTCAATAGCGTGCAACAATGTTTGCATAATGTAGTTGGAGTACGCGAGAAAGTAAAATTTCAAGTTGATTTATCTAAAAAGCCGACATATAGAGGATACTAGTTAAATTTGTTCAAAATCTGCTCATTAACATGGTGGGGACGTTAGGAAAGTGGAAATTTATCTAATGTGTCGTTCTCAATTATTTAGCAATGTTCAAAATCCTTACTATTAAGTCCTCATGCTACTTAGCACGTGTACGTCTTGCGAAATTAAGGAAGTTGCTTCAAGTTAAATGGATTTGAACCTCAAAGCGCTTCCGTGGCGTTGATAAAGATAAAAAAAAATTGAAAAATTTCGGTATGTCTCCTGTAACCCCATGTAGCACAATATTAGTTGTAAACAATAAACTATTATCCTGGAATAAAATTTAAATTTCCTTTTAATTCGATTAAAATTTTTCCACGATTCATTAAAGCAATTGCTGTAACCAATGAAATTCGATTCTCAGAGCTTGAGAGCCAATCATAATTACCCCACAGCTGAAATTCTCTCCCAATGGCAAAATGAGCGTTACATTTGTAAACCTAGCTGTTTGGCAAAATTATTTTTGCATCGAACTCTAATGATTAATGGGGAATACCACCACTACATAACCGTTATAGCCAAGTGAAATTGTCGTCCTGGTGTCAGTGGCATAACGGAGAATATTAGGGCTTTCTTACAAAGTCAAGTTTCAGGCCAGAAGCCTGGATATTACAAACGATTGTAAAACCATAACATCAGGCTTTGGGTGGCCCTTCTAGAATCCTGCTCCTCCCTGCGCATTGCGAGGTGTACGTTACGCCACTGCCTGGCGCTCCTGAAGACACGCCATGTAGAGGAGCTTATTCACGCTAAATCCTTCAAGGATCGAAGTCCTAACTTTGGTATGATGTGGTAGTTCGAAGAATGCGAGTTCCAGATCAGGTACCGTCCTCATCCCTTGACAAAAGATTTAAAATTACGGTGTTAATTAATTTAGGTGCCACTTCACCCGTCATTTTATCTTATCTCAAAATTACGAGGTACCAGGGGGCATAGTTACCGCCATATCAATGTTATGGATCCCCAAGCTGAAGGGGCTCCAACACATGTAACTACGGTCCCCCTAACAGGATTCTCATATCTAAAAAAGGGCCCCGAAGGAATTTCGATACGGGGACCCTTCAGAGCTTACTACGCCAGTGCGAGGTACGTCGTCAGTGGTATTCTCGTTAGCGATTTTAATTCATACGAAGCCCAATATAATTCTGTGGAATAACAGATAGCTGCTCATTAACTGGTGTGATGTGTTAATCAGGTCACATTACATCAATTAGAAAAGTATCTTCGCATTTCGACCTCGACTCGAAATGACCAAGCTTGCCCCTATTAATCTTGTGTAGTGGGACGTTAATTTAATTTTCTCGACGAAATAATACTGAGAAATGGTCAAATCCGCAGAATTGCTTTTACCGAATTCATTCTTACCATTGTAATTAATTCCGGGACAAAACTGGACGGGAGTTCAACGCTTCTGGGTAGATTTTTGTCAGGAGCAGTTTAGTTGACATTATTTTTCACTTCTCGGGTTTCTGCCCAGTGTAATGCTGTTTATGGCGATGAACTTTCATCAAGAGTCGGAAGTCTGAGCATTCGCCGCCGTCTGGACCAAGTGGCGGCCTCTGATCGATTTTCAAATAAGAATTCCAAGGGGTTTTCTCTTCTGTATCTATACTTTGTGCATAATCAAGCACCTGCCCTTCTTAGTGGGATAGATTTGAAACATATGCTGCTTGTTTAACGTTATGAACGTATAAATACATGTAGCGAAATTCATGGAAAACTTAAATAGTGGTTTGTTTGTACGGAATTTCGATGCTTGAGATGCATAAAAGTAATTTAAAGGCCTTATCGTGCTACATATTTATTTGAATAAATGTTACTACAATTCATTCGTCGGCGTAATTTTGTATTCAGTCTGTTTAAATGTGATACATGAAAAAGTTATGTTGCAGATATAAAGATATAGGCACAAAAAATTTATAATAATCTTTAGAAATTAGTTTCAAGTCAATGGCAATTAATGAAAAAGCTTAATTTCTTATTTATATAAATTTAATTTGTATCTTTGACTTTAATTACTTGATTGTGCGAATATATTTAACATAACTTTTTATTGCATTTATAGTTACGATGTAGGGTTATAAGAACCCAGGTTCTCTCGACTGTCTTTTGATTTTTTTTTTATTGTACTAAAGAACATTGAGCAGTTAATTTATCAAACTTGTCTGTAAAATATAATTGCAAGTTTTTATATAATCTCGTGATAAAATAACTTTTCACATTTTATGCTACCATAAGAATATATATGTTACCCGGCCTCTCCGCTAGGTATTTCATGAAGATATAGAACAATCAGTGGCTCACACAGAAATTTTTCAAGTGGGAGATCCAGGGTCGAAATTTCACCATTCTCGTATCATACCTTAAATACGCTGCCAAATATATTCTTTTGATTTTATCGATTGTCGGGAACAAAAAACGGTAAAATAATTTATTGAATGAATAATTAGCATTAATTAATAAAATAAATTATTAATAAATTACTTTTGTTTAGAATTATTTTACGTACTATATGCAAAGGATTATAATCGATAAAAAAAAATCAAGACCGGTGGGACCCCCTGCCCCCCCAACCCCTTGTGTGCACCATTGATTACTATGTATTGTTTATATGTTATTGAGACACAAATGTCTATCGTATATATATGTATATACAATATACCATTAAGCTTCAATTGTATAGAAAAACACTCTTGTAGCCCGTACCTCTTTATTTACAAAGGATGGGATTTTAATTTCTAAAGTGAAAGTACATTAACATTTTACTTCCCCATAATTCCCTTCCGTGATCAAATTTCCGCAAAAGCCAAATTTAGCGGATCTGTTCATTAAAAGAAACGTGTTTGCCAAATTTAAAGCCTGTGGATCCAATAGCTCAAGAACGGGGGTTTTGTCTTTAACGCCCCCGCAATCACCCTTGAGGGTCAATTTATGGAAAAATGCAACTTCTGTGCAACAAAATGAAGGTGCTTGCCGAATTTCAAATTGGTTCTAATAGTTCAATTTTTTATCTACTACCCCGTTATCCCTGCCCTGCTCTCTTTAGGAGTTGATTTCCCCAAAAACAAAAGGAACATGTGTGCCAAATTTCATACCTGAAACTCTAATAGTTCCGGGGATCTCGTGATGAGTCACTTTTTTCCTATGTATATTAATTTCTGTTTTGTGTAAATAATTAAAACCATTTGTTATACAAATGTAAATCATGGAAATTTTATTGCGTAAGAAACAGAACCCGTAGAGAAAAAGAAACAAAGTTAACAAAGGGAAAAAATATTTTTCCAGGTAGCTTGCACCACTCTCTCGATTTTATCTTAAGCTGCAAAGTTACATTCTGTTCGAAAGATAAGATCACGTTTTTCATCATTGTAACTTCTTGTTGAAACATGTTCGTATTCTTCGATGTGGAAAAAAAAAATTGATTGCTGGATGAATGGAATTCAAACAATCTTCTGTTTCTCAAACCCTGATGTCTATTTTATTACCTCTTGCCTTACTGCTTGCGTTTTTAGTACATTTTATTATATGAAACAGATGCAAAACTGAATACGCACTTGCGCTGCTATAAGTTGTTAAACAAAGTTCAAGTTGGTTGGTATAAGATTTTTATTGGTGGAAATTGTTTTTCCGCTTAGCTCGATGTGTCTTGCAGTTATTTTAGCTTTTTCTCTTAAAGCTAATAAATAAGATACGCATTTTAAATTCCATTGTATGATTATTATTAAACTTCTTTAGTTTATGAATCTCTATCCGTGTATTTTTACTTAAAGCCATATTTTCAAAAAGATTCATTATACTGAAATTTTTATATTTAATGTAAAGAAAAAGTAATTTTTTCGAGATCAAAATATATTTTACCATTGTTTTTCTCTTGTCATTAACTGATTTAGCCGATGAATTATCTATATTAATTTTCAAAAATGTACATTCAAAATCTTCAAGAGCTTGAATAAAAGTATCCTAAATATCTTAGTCATTCAACACTTAGTTTCTTAGCCAACTTTCAAGGTCGTTGTAATATGTGCAATAATTACAGGTGTTCAAAGACCTTCTGATTAGGGGTTGAGTACTCCTGCATTTTTTTATTCGGTAATACTGTGGCGAGAGCAGTGGCGCAACGAAGAATATTAGCCCCCCTGCAAAGTCAGGTTTGGGGCCCCTAGAATCCTGGGACCCCCTGCAATGCGGAGGTGTACGTTACACCACTGGGCGAGAGGGTTGTTATCAAGGGCGGTTAATTGTGTAATTCCTTTCAAATTATTCTCTTTCGCAATGAGCTACTGACATGGGTTTCTACATAGCAAAACGAATACCCCTCCTATACAAAATTAAACTAAAACTCGCCTCTTATTTGTACAGTACAAACTATGAATTAATATTGCTTATTTGGAACTCTAATTATTAAAGACATGGTTCTAATTTTATATTAAATTATCAATATTATAAACGGAGTGGCTAAAATAGGAAATCAAAAGTTTCGGAGCATTTTTTTCTGAAATCAAGTGAGTTAATATTAACGTCGCACTGTTCAGCTACACGAGGGCTTTTGGCGACGGACCACGTAATTTTGAACCATGGTCAAGTGACGTGGACGACACCTGAGTTGGCACCCTCCCAACTACCACACCAACGGGAGTGGAAGTTTCAGCTCGACAGATTTAACGTGCATCGCTGCCCTACACGGCGGGTCTTTAGTGGTACGGGGCTCGAACTCGCGACAAGGCAAGCCGCGATCCGATACCCATACCACTCGGCTACCGCGGCCACTTTCTGAAATCAAAGCTTACTCTTAAATTTAGGCAATGAAAGCCTTAAATGTTAAAGAATGTAATTTACTCACAACTATTATGCGGTAATCTAGTGGGTATGGCGTCGTATTCGTGGCCGGCGTGTCATGAGTTCGAGCCCCTGTGCCTCTAAACAGGTGCTGATGCACGTTAAATCTGTCGATCTGTAGATTACTTAATTAAAATGGCAGCCGGCACTGGTGCATTAAATATTTCAACTTTAACCTGTGCTTCCGTAGCCTATTGATTATGGTCGCGAACTCGTCAGAGTAGTGGGTTCGAGTCCTGTTGGCGTGGTGTGATAGTTTAGAGAGATGGATACCAGCTCAGAGGTAGTTCTCGTCCCTTGACCGAGGTTCAAACTTACGAGGTTTGTCACCAGTACCGTTTGTGTTGCTTTATGGTGTGAAGTTAATAATAGGTGTAGAAAATAGTGCTGTATCAATAAATTGGAAAACCTTCCTTGGGACAATGTAGCTGTAAGAAAGATTGATGTTCGATGAAATAATACAATAAGTAATGAACGGGTTTTCAAGATTCGTCCTCGTTACTTGACCAACGAGGTTCGTCGCCAATAGCCCTAAAATTGTTCTGTAGCTCGACGCTTTTTAACACTCGCTCAGTTTTACACGAGCTACCTTGAAACAGCGTTCGTTCTGGTGCAATGGTCACGAGCAATTAGACGGCAGTGTTTAAGTTGAACCTTCGAGTTCAAGTCCTAATTCTACAAGAGAAAAGTCGCGCAAATTGAGAACTGTACTGGGGTGTAGATAGTTGAGGATTTTCTCTGGTCTTTTGTGTTCTTAGTGCAAAATTACAAAGCGCTTGCATTATCGTGCAGCGGTTCTTAAACTGTGGTCCGTGAGCCTCGTGTTTCGTTGAGATTTTTCTCTTTTACAGACTCTGGAAAAATTTAAAAATGTGTCATACTATAGATCACACTAAATTGTCTCCATTGAAAAAAGACTCTACTAGAACATGTATTTGATCAAGAATATTAAGCCGGTGAGGAATGTTCAAAATCTTGGGGGTCTGCGATGTCACGCTGAGACATAAAGGGGAGCCGTAGCGATCGCGAAAGTTTAAGAACCGCTGTTCTAGTATATCTTTAATTCAAAATTTCTGAATCAGGAGTAGATAATTTGTGGAAAAATGCTTCGTTTTCAATAGCCTGTTTTATTAAAACACAAGTGCCGTTTTATCATATTTAAACTTAAAAAAAAACTATAAATGCTCAATTTTTTTAGAATGTTTTACGACATTAATATAAAATATTAAACCCATTTTTTATGCAATAAAATTAATATTGTGAAATATATTAAATGGAATCGGACTTTTGGTGTTGAAGCCAAGAGAATGAGATCAGTTCAGAAGCCGAACTTCACTTGGATCATAATTACCGAGCCCGGTCGTCCGTAACCAACGCGTAACTCTTGACTATAAAAATATGTACGTCATATATTGCTCTATAAAAAATATTGAAGTCATAATATTGAGTAGACCCATTTAAACATCCAAAACATTTAATAATAAAATTCGCCCAGTGAAATGCATCTAGCATTGGAAAAAAATAACCCTCTGATGGGGAACGTTTTTGTAGCGCTAACAGGTGGCCAAACCAGAGGATATAGTCATTGGAAAGGAGGAAGAAAGTCCTTTCGCTGGGGAAAAAAGCAGTATCCGCCTGAGATGTGCTTTCACGTTGACACTGCACGTCCGCTTCGCACGTCATCGGCCTCAGTAGTGGTAAAAATCGCGCGCATCGGACTCCTACGTCATATGTTTGAGCAGATGCGCTGCTCACAATGTGGATTAGAATCAGAATTAAAAGAACACGGGATTCTCTCCCGCCCTCCTTTCACGCTCAATAACTGACAGCTGAGTCGACTCAACGCCCACGCGACCGCCATTGTGGGTCACGATGCACTTTTCATTCCGTCACAACATATGGTGCACTTCTTTGTGGGGAAAAAAATCACTGAAATTGCTTGGAATGGAAATTTTGGGGAGAATATTTTGAAGGAAGTAAAATATTTGATCGTATTTGATTTTTTTTATAAATAGTTGAATACATTTAAAATTATCGAAAATCCGCATATAAGTAATGGATTGAGATTTTATATACAGTCGAACCTCTAAATAACGAAGTCGCTAAATCCTAGAAAAAAGTTCGTTATATGGAAAAATCGTTATGGTTCATCTTTCAATATACTTTATAAACCACATAAAACAAATTTTAAATTCATAAACACTATTGTAAAAAAAGTAAGTATTCACACCTTTTTTTTAAAATTAAGATATGTTTATTTTATATATCTTGCCCATCAAAAAAAAATGAAGAAAAACTGCAAGGAAAACAAAAAAGAATGTCGAAGATTTCACTGTACTTTCAATATTAAGAAAATAATTTTATACTAAAATTAATGAATTTTAAGGACATTTTATATAATTTAAAGCATAAACATACATTATTTTATAATTAGAACACGGGGGCATTAAACAACTCCACTGGGGGTGAAAGAGGATATCGACGATGTTTCTAGTGAACTGGACAATGAGGGTTAAAAGTTGCACCTCTTGGATGAAACGTCCAGAATTCTATTACTCTCGGCTAGTTAGGATCTAATAAAACCAGTTCAAGATTTATGACCACCATAAAATGTATTAAAGAGAAAAACTTGAAATTTTTTCAGAAATACTTTTAAAAAAGGGAGACTAAAAGTTGAGTCACAAAAGAATTTCGTAAAATAGAAAATTCACTTCGTTATAGAGAGGTTATTTTACGAAGAAAATCGTGAAATGTTCAAGGTCCCAGGTAAAAATTCGCTATATAGAAAAATTCGTAATATAGAGGTTCAACTGTATTTTATAAATTTAAACATTGTTTTCAACTATTTTAAGTGTAAACTAACCTTTGGCTATATACATATTTGGAAACCAACTATGAACTTGCTTTGAAACTGTTGTAAACGTTAAATTGTTGATAAGAAAATAAATATTAATGTGTCTAAACGGTGGTGCACACAAGGAGAGGGGGGTGGTCTGAAACCCCCATAGCCAGGGGCGTAGCTACCGCCGTATTAGCCGTATCAATGATATGGGGCCTCCAAGCCACAGGGGTCCTAACATGTATAACTACAGTCCCACAGGGCTCTCATATCTAAAAAAGGGTCTGGAAGGAATTTTGATACAGGGGCCTCTCATAGCTAGCTAAGCTACGCCAGTGTCTATAGCCCTTTATTTTTTTTCGATTGTTTATCATCCTATGTTTATAGTACTTAAACTATAAGTTTTTGTTATTAATAGTTTTTATTAATTAATGTTAATCATTTAATCAATATTTAGTTTTTACTGTTTTTGTTCCCGAAAATTGACAAAATCAAAACAATATGTTGGGCAGCGTATTGGAGCATGGTATGAGAATCGTGGATTTTCGACCCTGGACCCCCCCCCCTCCCATTCCTCTTGAAAAATTCCTGTGTGCGCCACTGAGTCTAAACTCAGTTCGGTTTTTAGATCTAGATGGCTCTTTCATTCTTAAAAATAATTAAATCTGTGGATTTTCCGATGTTAAACCAATATAACCTGATTGAGATACATAGTTTAACTTTAAAAAATGTGCCTTACAACTTGTAACGTAGTACAAAACTTATATAACTGCGAAAAACAAAAGGAAAAAAAAAGGCAATTTTATATAAAAATAAAAACGAATGTAAATGAAGAATACAAATCGTTCCAATTCGGCGAGGGGAAAAAATTTCATTCGCCATTCATAAATTTTATCCCTTTTTTTCTTCTAAAGCTCATTTATAATCTATTCTTTTATTTTCTTAAAGTCCCGCATTCTAATTCAAAGTGCCATATTTAGAACTTCATAAAAAAAAAAAATTCAAAGCTTAAAACAAAGCCTTTTACTCATTAAAAATAAAAAGCAAATCGCGTCTCGACAGAATACTAAATCACTTCATTATATAAAAGTTTGTGAAGCGCAACTCGTGACGTAGTTTCTGGTGCACACGCGCACAAGTATAGTTAACTGTTTCGATCGGTATTTGTTTTTGCGTGAGTGGCCGATAATGGCGTATCTATCGGTTGCCTAGCGACCACCTACGTCATATGACGCTCTAAATATAGTGGAATATGCCTCCTCCGCAATCGATGCCCCTTAGAACATTCCAGGCTATTTTGGACGCGCATTCCTATACCGGACCTCATTGACAACGGTCGCAAAACATGCGATATCCGGTAAGTTGGCCCTTTTTTTCCCCCCGCACAAATGACAGTTGTCATAGACAGTTCAGAACATGTTGCTCTCTGTATAATTTTGTTTTAAATTTCTATGTTGATATATGAAATGTTTAGGGAATTTTGTTTTGTGGTACGCAGTTTGGGACACATATGTTATGCTGTAGTTATTTTAATTTCGACTTTTAATTTAAATTAAATATAAAAATGCGTTCAGGGAATCGTTTCGAATAATGGCAAATTTTTCAATTTTTTTTTTTCCAGTCAATTTTTTTTTGATGGAATTATTTGTTACAGTAAATTTTTTCCCCCGCTGTCCAAAAATAAATTGACTGAATTTTAAAAAAAAAATTTAATTTATTTTATTAGTCTAAAATATTTAATTCTTTTGAATCTTCGTTTTTCCAAGGGGTTTGAAAGACCGTGTTCACTCAGTTTTAATTAGAATTTTAAAAAAAATTATTCAGATATTAATGGTTTGAAAGACCGTGTTCACTCATAGTTTTAATTAGAATTTAAAAAAAAAATTATTCAGATATTAATTGGAATTATTGATCTCGGTAACTCCTCTGATAGCGTTATTTGCCTTGCGGTTACTTTCCCATACACACGGAAGATTATTTTATGCTTACTTAACTGATGTAATGAAATCGGCATTTTTGACCTGTATTTCAGAACGCTATTTTACGTTGTTGTTTTTTTTTAGGGCAGCGGCGCGATTCTTTACCGTTCTTTTATTTTTTTTTTTATCACCAAAGGGTAATTTTTCCCTTGGGGGGAAAAGCGCATTGTTGATTTAAGTATGGGTTGTTGACATGCTTTGCTGTTTTATAACCGTCCCGTGGAATCATCCATTATGTTTTTTATTGACACCTTGTCATCTTACCAACGCCCTAAAGGGACGAAACGCCCAATTACGAACTCATCTGACCATCTCTTTTCCCAATCTTTTTCCCCCTTTTTTTTTTTCGGGAAAAGCTTTTTTACGACTCCCCTCTTTTGATTGTAATCAAGTGATCCAGCGTTTCAGAATGACGTCATGTTGGTTGGTTGTATATCCCAAATGCTTTTTTCTGCTTGTTCTACCTGCTCTACATATTTGAATTCATGATGAACAGTTGTTTTGATTTCTCGGAATGTTTTGCCCCATTCTGAAAGGTATGAAAGGGAATGACCGATGATTGTTATTTATATATAGTGAATTTTCTTTTTCCCTTTTGTGTTTGTATGAATTATTTAAGCTTAAAAATTGTTAGAAAGGAATTTTCGAATTCCAATTTTCCATGTGTTAAAGTTTTATAAAATAAAAAACTATTAGTAAAAAAAATATAAATTAAATAATAAACTATATACAGAATTTATTTTTCTGGAATATTTCTCAATTCTTCCGTAAAAATCTTAAAGAATATTTTAAATTTCAGTTTTTTTTTTTTTTTTAAATCTTAAAACATTTTAGATATTTTTGAAAGTTAAAAAAATCGTTTGGTTCAATTTTATTTTATTTCTGGGAAAATCAAGACAATTAACATTCGAATTTTCTACCATTTTAGATTTTAGTTTTATGTTTATAACTTCGTGTAATTAAAAACACCGTGAAAAAAAAAGAATGTACAAAATTATTATACTTTCGTATGTCTTAAATATATTTAAAAATGTCGAGAAAGAGAAGAGAGCTTTTGTTTAGTTGGCAACACCGCGTTGTTGAAAGGCCATTCACAAAAATCGCGTGTAGCGAACGTAGTACGTTTTCGCGCTCTTTGGGCCGTTTTTATCGATTGCCTCTTCATTCATGCTTTCGCTTGTGTGGGCGGTTGCCGAAAAGGTCGTTTTCTCTGCACATTTCGGGAGTGAGGGGAGGGGGGAAGGTACGCCATGGGACGACCCTTGCTCTTTACTTTTGGTTCATAAAATTTCAAAGGTGAATGAAGAATCTATTCTGAAATAAACTTTCCATTTTTTAAAATTTTAATTGGGATAGATAACTTGTAACTCTTAATGCCGTTGTCAATATAATTAATATCGGAATTTGTATTTTTTTTCTTAATTTATCTGTTATAAAACCTGATGAATGGAATCGTCTTCGGAATCCATTCTTACCCTCATTTGGTGTAAATGTAGTACGCACGTGTTGAGTTTACGTTTTGGAGTGTTTTTAAACAAGATTACTTTGTAACTTGAAATTACTTGGAATTATCTGATCTGTAGATTTGAAGAATATCTTCGATTCTGCTTCGTTTGAAGCGATGTGATAATATTTTATACATTTTTATCTATTTGAATGTCAAAGAAAATATATTTTTCCTTTAAGTACTTTATTTATTTTGTCTTCGATTTTTATTTCTTGGAATATCTTGGAATGGAAATTGATCTCGCATGACATCGATGTTCCACTGTTCGATGAAACTATTTTTGCTGCACTTCGGAATTATTTGTTTATTTAGATTCATTTTTCTTTGGTTGTGGTACAAAATTTCATATGAAAGTTCTTATTTTTAATAAATGTAAAATATAAAAAATTATTAAAGTTGTCAAAAAATAAAGTACGAAGAACTTTGAATATCTATAATCTTGTGTGAGTTTTGTTGCCGCGGTAGTCTTGTGGTTATGGTGTCGTCCTCGTTGCCAATAGCTCTTGTGTTGCTTTATAGTGCCCCAAAAATAAAAATTGTTTTTTTAAAAAAAACCTATTTTAAACATTGTAAACAACATAGAAATACTTTTTAACTTTACAGCTATATATAGCCACTCAAAAGCTTACCAAGTTGGAAGTATTTTTATATTATTGAATCGCATTTTACTGTTTGTTTTTATTTTATTTACTTTGATGTGCGCATTTTATTTCGTGCCATTTCTTTCAACTTTATCGGAAGACACCGAAGGAATTTTCTTTCATTTTCCCACCTGTTCTAAATTTCTAGAAGTGACTTGATTTATTCTCGAATGGGACTACATAAATATAATCTACAACAGGTGAAATGCTTTTGTGGCCATTTCTAAAGCATACGAACACGAGTTTGATCAGTAGTTATTGTTTGAAGAAAAACATATTTGCCAGTTGCAAAACGCGCTGCGATTTTTTTTATGGATTTCATATTTCTTTATCGTGACATTTGTTTTTGGATAGCTCCAATGGAGGGGATGGGGAGGGCTGGAAAGGATATTATTTAGGGAAATCGAAACATAATATGAGGATTGGGGATACTTAAATAATAATTTAGATTGTTAATTTTATTGATACATTGATTATTGATTGCATTTATTACAGGAAATTAAACTTTGTGAATTTCTTTTTTAGAAATTGTTCGTATTGTTACAAATAGACCATTTGAAGAGATTTTTTCTGTATTTTATTATTGGGAAATTTCTTTGGACTGTCAGACTTTGAGTCATAGTATCATATATTTACTCTTGTCAACAGCTAAATTAGAAACAATCCCAGCTCAATAATATTAATAACAGGAAGAGAGATTATGATTTTGATAATTCTCCTGCAAAGCTGATGGCCGCGGTAGCCTAGTGGACATGCTCACGAATTCATAGCCGGCCTATTATGAATTCGAGCCGTAGGGCCACTGAAGACCCGCCGTGTAGAGGGGCTGATGTATGTTAAATCTGTCTTTGCTCACTCTCTTTGACGTGGTGTTGTAGTTTGAGAGAGGATGCCAGCTCAAGTATAGTCTTCGTAACTTAACCGTGGTTCAAAATTAAGAGGTTCGTTGCCAATAGCCTTCCTGTTGCTTTGTAGTATAACGTTAATTAACTCACTTACTGTCATATTGGGTTTTTTTTTTATGGTCAGTAGGGAACACAGGAAACTTTCAGGGGGGAGGGTCAAGGGTTGAGTCCACTATTCTCGTATCATGCTTCAATACTCCACCCAATATTTTCTTTTGATTTTGTCGATTTTCGGGAACAGTGAAAAATGTATTATGAAATAAATAATTAGCATTAATTAATAACAAATAATTAAATTGTACGTACTATATACATAGGATTATAATCAATCGAAAAAATCAAGGATTTTGAGGGGAGAAGGAACAGACCCGAGGAACCCCTTGTGTGCGCCACTGATGATGGGTTTTTCTTTGCGTAAAATTTGTTAATTGGCAACGAATTGTTCTGCGGCCTGGCGATTCGGACCCCCATTTTATTTTGTGAATTTCTGATATCTTTTTACTTTGACAGTTTCTTTCGAATTGAAACTTTTTTTAAGAAAAATGTCGTATAAAAGCATATAAATATAACTGTCTTGATTATTGTACAAGAATTGAATCAATGATTTTTATAATATCGAAGGGAAAATTCGACCCCGTTCTTTCTTTTACGCACATTTGCTGTTAATGACCTCATTACGTCATCATTTAATAATTCTTGCATAAAAAAAAAAAAATGTCTGTTAATTTATGTTGCGATTTTGAACAGATTCACTGCTTTGACTTGCGTACATTCTTCAAATTTTTCGTTTTCATGCCTCTTTTTATCAATGAAGAAAAATATTTACATTCCTGTTTGGTTTTATTTGTCAAATAAAAATCTATATGAAATACAAATATTTAATTTTAAACTGAAATTTAAATTTGATTTTTAGAAAATTCTAAAATACTTTCTTGTAGATTCTTTGATCAAAAGAAATTTAACAATACGGATAACTTTCAGATTTTATCTACACTTGTTGTCTAACAAATTATTCCCTGGAAAAAAATTGTTTTTGTTTTGAATTCAAATATAAGCGCATTTATCGCTGCGTTATATTTTGAATATTTTTTTTTAAAAAAAATTTCAATTTTTTTCAGTAAATGTTTTAATGTGCAACTTAAACTTTGAAATTTTAGAAACCCTATATTTAATACTTATAAAGCTTTTTGTTTCTCAAAATTAGTGTACTAAGTTGCTGGTAAAAATTTTGACGATTTTTAATTAATATTTAATTTAAAGAATAATCTCTATTTTACTGTCATATACGAATATTTAATTACATAATTATATAAATTTGCTTAAGAAATGTATTGCTTTAAATTAATCTGTAAAAATCAGAACTATGTTATTATATAGTTGAATATAATTTTGATTAAGCCTGTCTAAATTTAAAAGATAAAACATCTACAATGCGCTAATGATGTTATTCTTGCATGCCGTAAATGAAAGTACTCTATCCGTCTATGGATCATTAACCTATTTTGTTTAGTTTTCTTCTCAAGCAGCTAAGGAAATGGTTAGATTTTACATATTTTATTCTTCTGAGATCTGAAAATGTGCTCTCTGAAGCGATTTGAAGATGTTTAATTTTTCAACCCTCTGGCTTTGTGCAAGCGAAACTAGTTCTCAAGTTTTTTTCTTTTTCTTTTATTGTACTTTCAAAGTGTTTTGAAAATTCGAAATACGTCAAAATGGATACGAGTTTGTGACTTTCATCATATGTATTTAGAATTACTTAGCAAATTTAAAGTGTAATTTCGAGTGTTTTCTTATGAAAAATGTATTAAAAATATTTCAATTTTAAAACTATAGTTTATTTTTTAAATTAACCTACTCTAGTTAAGGTTGATAGTATGTTTAATTTTAAGGAAATTACTACAAGCCAAAAAAGTATTCCATGACTTTATTTCACATATATTAATTTTTGTGTAATATCTGAACAAACCTAAGTTAAATGTTTTTCATTAATTATAATTGGTAGTTTATTATATGTATGTTTATTTCGTGGTTTAAATTTTCTTATGGGAAAACTGAGAAGTTTATAATGAATTGTATATTTATCATGAAACATTTAAACCGCAGAGTTTAACCTCTAATATGACATTTCATCTATATATTTATAATTGAAGAATTTTAACAAATCATTTCCTCCTTCCTTGTATAACCTTTGACATTTATCCTGTCTGTTTATATGTTCATTTTTATTGTATAGTTTAAAAGGAAACTAGTTTTGAAAACAGTCGACGTTTCTACGAAGTGAAAGAGACGACAGGTGGTTTTTTCTTTTTTTCTGTTCTATTGTCGCTTTTCGAAAATGGCAAATACCGTACATGAAGTCAGATCATTATTAATCTAATATTGAATTATAATTGAATTTCGTTGTTTGGGGATATTAGTTTTTTAAGTCCGTTTGTTGTGGTATTGGTTAAGTATATTAAAAACATATTAACGGTAGAAAAAATTAATGATATTAATTTTAGTTATTTTTTATGCTGCAAAAAAAACATTGTTCCACAAAAAGAAAAGGAATTATGGACGCGAGAAAGTTCTACTGCGTTTATTGTTAAAAAGTTTATCAGAAGAATTGTATGGGACAAGACTATTTTAATTTATCCATTTTTACATTTCTTCAATTATATCCAAGAGCTTAACGTGACTACGTTTAAAACCTTAATTTTGAAAAAGCGTGTAATTTTTTTTTTTTTTTAATATTTAGTGTTAATTGATTTAGAATTTACATATAAAGTTTAAAACTATTATTACGAAAAAAAAAAATGTTTATTTAAACGCTTTTTTCTGGCAAAAAAATGAAGAAAAGATTGCTTTAAATATATATATATACACGTCCTTCTCCTTTTATGTTTAAAACGCTAGTCCTAGCTATTTTAAGACGAAATATTATTATGGAGTCATTTTTCATAAAAGTAAATGTTTTGAAAATGTCTTTTTTTTCCTCAAAAAAAATGCATTAATTTTTTGAGGGGGATAAAATTCTTAAAATTATCTTATGTATATTCTAATTCAATTCGCACTCTCTCTAAATATCAATTATCATTTATACGCTTTCTCAAAATCACGATTCCGAACGTAGTCGCCTTGATAAAACCTCTAAAAATCTATTGCATACATATTAATTTAATATTGTCTTTAAATTCATCGAGTTTTGTTGCCTAAAAGTATATTCCGCCTTTTTCCCATATGCACTCTTGCTTTGTTTCTTAATGAAGTTTAATTTATGTATTAAAAAGAACGAGTTTAGTGAAGGTTAAAGCCCTTGGTTTGCTCTACACATACTGGATATAATATTCTGAATGAGATCAGTTCTTTTTATTGCAACCTTTTTCGTATAATTTCTGTACTATATTTTATTAATGGAATAGTTCGTGTAAATTCGAAACACTGTTGTCTGTCAAACTGTCTGAATGGGTTCATAGACATTCTGGTTTTCACACGTGACACGATACGCGCTCTTATTCATATTGCATTTCATTTTGGAGGTAAAGCAAAAATATTTCTTTTATGAATCCGAGAATTTTATTTATAAATGTTTATTAAAATTTATTAACTGTCAAAACTTGATAAACACATTTTTGTGTTTTATAACCTTTTCATACGGTTGAAGAATTTTGGCATGGAAATTCACTGTAGATTATGATCTCGTAAAGTGCCTAATGGTTTCTTAAATTACGATAAATATTTCAGCTGTCATCTCAGTAAACTACATCTTGCAACTTTACTAATTGGTTAAGTCATTCTAAACTACCAATTTACGTAGGATTAAAGGAAATAAGATTCCAATACGTATTCATGCATTAAATCCTTGATTATTCGTTCGAAACTGCTTAAAAAGCATTTGGATTCAAAACTCGGTATGAAGTCTTTTGCATTTTGCCGTTGTTAATTGGAGTTTCTATTTCTTTACCTGTATCTTTTATCTTTTTTTTAGCACATTTAACAGATCACTAATAAAATATAGTTGTATCCTGAATACGTGTGAATCATTCCGTTTTTACATTGTGTAATCTTGCATGAACTTGTCCTTAAGGTGTTCTCGCGTAAATTTTCAAACTGCATGAAAATCAACGAACTAATCGGTTATTATAACATGGCAATCATGAATTCTGTTTGATTCCATCAAAGACTGCCAAGTGAAACGGTAAAGGATGCTGAATAGCGTGTCCAATGGAAAATGAATTTCAAAGTCCTCAAATAGTACGGTAAAGTGTATTTTTCGTCATTTGAAATGCGATCTAAGTTGCCAATGGCTGTCAGTGCAGTTTTGATACAAAATTTATAATTAAAATTTTCTAGAATCTAGAATACATTGGCGAAAAGCTAAAGAATTTCAAATTTCTATGCATGTGTATTCCAAATCTCTACGTGGCTTGCATCGTACTACCATCAATAAATTGATCTTTCGGCAATCTCTATAACTCCAATGACGGTATCAAAGTTTCAATGTCAACAAATACGTTCTCGTTACATGTCCACTTCTATGGAGCATAACAAAAAGCAGGCAATTTATTTTCGACATTCTGTTACTTATCATTCTGTCAAGTACAACTGTCAAGACATACCAGAAAACAGTCTGAAGAAATGGAAAACCGTTACTTAATCGTCAAACGTCTTTTCTTTTTCATCCCAAAGCAGCCAGCGCGTTTCGCCACGGATTTGGTCGATGGGCAAAGTAAGCCATATATACGCACTCGCTTCAAGAAAAACCATCGTCCTTCGAATGCACGCCGAAGGGACAAAGAAAAAACAATTAAGACAAAACGTCCTTCGGTCGGTTGCAGGGATTATCGTGCCTAACCCGTTCAAACGTAACTCGACTGTGTTATGCTGCCTTTCCATTCCGTTACAAACCAGTGTCCAATAGTGTGCGAATCTTTTTTTCGTGAAGTTTATTTTTTAGGCATTCCAAAGCTCGCTCGTGGTCGGACCGGTCGCAAGGGGGGAAGGGGGCAGGCGGAAGAAAGTAGTTCCTTCGAAACTAGGTCGCGGAGGAAAATCGAGCGTTGTGGCCGAAATGCTTTGCCAATGGTCCTCATTTAGCCTCTGGTGTTTGGTTGAGAAAGTGATTCGCGCGGAACTACCCTTGAGGATAGACGGGCAGCAAGAGCAGGTGAGAGTTGTTGTTACCTTTTCTCGTTTGGCGGCATGCGTTTTGTTTTATGGCAGTTATACTTTGTTCGCGCGTGTGGTTTTTGTTTGAATTGAAAAAGGATTTATACAGTATTGCTGTGCACATTATGTACTTCTGATTAGTTTTTATTGGGAGGTTATCACGCGTATTTTATTTTCATGTGTTAAGTTTTTAAATTATAATGGAAAATCGATGTTATGATAGTGCCAAAGTTGTCTTTCCTTTTTTTGTTCAAATTTCATCATGATTTTTTATAAATTATATTTTGGAATATAATTCTGGAATTATTAGTATTCGACTTGTGTGAGAAGTATAGGATGTTGATTAACTAAACGAGTGTATTTAACTGTCAATATATGAAGTGTAGTGATGCTCGTCTTAGGCTAGTAAAAAACTTTGTTTTCTGTAATAGTACTTATTATATACAGTTGGAAATAATTTAAAAATACTTTTTGTACATGACAATTCATTTTATTTTGGTATCTCAGAGAAGTCTTCATGATTTCGCATAAATAATTTTAGTCAATTATTCATATTGTCTTTCTTCAAATCTTAGTTTTATTTCGAAATGAATGCAACGTATCAGTCGCGAAATCTAATCTTAAATTCAACAATTAAACCTTTCCAAAAAACAAATATCCGAGTTAATAATTTTAATCATAAATACGCGCGCGAAAGGCACAAAACATTTTTAAATCTACTAGTTTTGAATTATTTAAATGTATGCATATTTTTGTTATTAACATTTAATTTGTAATTTGTTAAATTTTTTTACAAATTTATATACTCGGTTGATAAATTGTGATCAGCATATTCATTTTTTTGCGATTCTGAAATTGTAATGATTAAAAACAATGTTCAAATTTTCAACAGAAATTTATCCAATTGATAATTATTAGGAAAGTATTTACAAATAACTTATTTTTTATTTTACTTGATATTTAACTACGTACATTTTCTATTGAATCAATTGCACAATGTGCTAATTTTCTTAGATTGAATGAGTTTTCTTAAAAAGAAAACATCATTGACTGTATCTATTGTCAACCTTTTAAAATGTTTCCTTGAAAAATGATTTGGTAATAAGAGAATTGCGCCATTTTTGAAGCAATGCATTCTTGGAACAAATGTTTTGCTGTATTTTTACTTGAATTTCCTTTTTTCAAACAAAATTATTAATATTGTGTAGCTATTGTAAACTTTTAACGAAATAAGTATGTTATTTTTTTTAAACGAGAAATGAAAAATCACATTCAAAATAAAATCAAACGAACTTTTATTTCATGTTTTTGCTTTTTAAAAAAATAGATAATTTGTCTCAATTTTCATCAATATTTAATTTCTACAATTTTCTAGAGATACTTTTTAAGTGATTTTAACGTTTTGCATTTTAGTAAATGTTTTCATTTTTAAGTACAAATAGATTTTTACTGTTGAGGTATGAAATGCTTGTATAAATACTGAATACATATTGTATACCATCTTCGTTTTCTAAATACAATGCAAGTATTGCGCAATAATTGCTTCCGTAAATTCTATATTTTTTATACTTGTTGGTTTAATCAATCAACAGAAAAAATACCTTGTCATTTAAGCAAAATCAGGAATTGAAAAAATTGTTCTTATTAAATTACATAGTGAGAAATGTGTAAGCTACAAAATTGAAATTAGGTTTAAAGCATGTTTTTGAATGACATTAACTATAGATCGGATTAAGCGGTGTTCAATTGAAGGAAAATGACATCTTAAATCTTTTGTTTACGCCTTGGAAAGATAAACACATCACCGCCTGATAATATACTTTCTCCTTAAGCTCCCATGAGGAAATTGCTGGATCATGATCTCAATTCGAACTCGAATCGAGACCGTGTCGGAAAAAACAAACACTCGAATGTAATTGTTCACCTGGGAAAAATGATGCCACCTAATGTTATGTCAAATGCGGGTGTGTGACGGAATTGGATTTATTCGCTCTAACCACTTTTTGATTCCTTATTACAACTACTGTGCGGAAACATTTATCTGCCTCTGTTCATCAATTCTGTGCCGTAGGGTATGGCTGTCACGTGTGCGTTTCAATTTATTTTTTAATTCAAAATTATATGTTGAATTCTGTAAAATTTTTGAATTTTCTTTGGAAATTGATTCGTTTTGGATTATATTTTATATTAAAATTTCCATTTGACTTTTTTTGTTAATGATAAAAATTAGCCAATTTTTCAGGAAAAGTTTGTTTTCAATTAATGAAGCATTTCTCTTTTTTCTGTTGAATTCGTTAATGATTCATAAATACTGAGAAAAAATCTTCTTCGTTACAAAAAAATTTTTTCTTCTGAAAACGTTCAATGAGTTCATTAATGCATTTTTTTAAATTTAAATTCTACTTTATTCATTTTTACTATTGCAATTCTTTTCTTCATGACAAATACATCTCATCGAATATTTCTTAATGGATTGCATTGTTAAAACAAAACCATCCCGAGAATTGTAAGATACCCGATAGCTCTGAATAAAGGGTAACGAAAAATTGTACACAACTGGAATGGCAAGATACTTAATTTGTAATTTTGAATCTGTATGCGATATCTTAAAATTTCTTAAGCTTCCACTTTTAATATTTTTGTGGGATCGAGATAAAAAAAAAGTTTGCTAATTTTTAAACGAAAATCGTTTATTTTTATTTCAACTGGCAATCCAATACTATATAAAAGTCGTCAAAAAATTTGGGTTTTTTTTTATTGTGAGTATTAATTTCATGCTCTACATTTTACTTAGCTACTTTTAATTTAAGCTCTTTTACACTCTCTGAATCAAAAACGAAGCATACAGAAATTTATAAATAGCAATTGTAGACTATTCATATTAAATATTGCCGATTGTTAGTTTTTAATATAGAATAGACGTGACAGGCCTTTTTACTAGAGTAGTGATCTGATTGTCGATTGGTAGTGGATTCGAAGGTCTTCGAATTGAAAGTACTGTGGATAACTTGGGATGTTCATAGAAATATTAATATTTTCATAGCACGAGAAATGTTCCGGGTATAGCTTCGTAATTTTAAACCGTGTTCAGTGTAAAATATTACTTATTGTGTTCATGTACTAAAATTACGAAAACTATAATGTAACATATAGAGTAATGATTTTTATTTTTCTTTACAGTCTGACCGATCAGAAGAGGCGACACCAGAGCGGCTTCGGCAGCGGCTGGAGATGGGGGGCAACAAAGACGGGGGCCAACTGGCCGATGGGCAGCGATTTGCAGTCCTCAGTTACGAGCAGGTGAGCAAACTGGATGCTGTCATGGAGGAAGTGATGCCCATCCACGGTAGGGGCAATTTCCCAACCCTGGAAGTGAGACTCAAAGATCTGGTCCGGGTAGTGCGGGGAAAATTGGAGAGCGAGCAATCCGTTCAGGTCCGGGATATCCGGCTCAACGGAGGTGCAGCGAGTCATGTCCTAGCACCTGAAGCATCGACCTACAACGACCTTGATCTCATCTTTGCTGTGGATCTCTCAAATCAGCGCAATTTCGACAAAGTGAAGACTGCTGTTCTGGACTCCTTGCTGGACTTCCTGCCGGAAGGGGTGGTCAAGAAGCGCATCAGCACGTGCAGTCTTAAAGAAGCATACGTCCACAAAATGGTCAAGGTTAGTATGTTATCTTGTTTGTTTGCTGTCTTCTGTAGTCTTCTATCCACTTAACCTGTCTGAAATCGTGCCTGACATTGATTGTTCGATGGAGTTTAGCTTGTCATATTTAAAGTAATTCTTTGTAACAAGCACTGTCTTAAAGTTTCTTTTAAAATCTTTGCATTTAAAAGTTCCCTATGTTATGCATTTGGAGAAATGCTTTGAAATATGCGTTTGAGTTTTTATCTTAGATTACTAAAATGCTTTTAAAATAAAATGTATTCAGCCTTTGTGTATTCCTAAATCTCGATATTTCGTTAACGATTGCCGAATGAATTTTATTGAATCGCAATTATTTTTTTTTAATATTCCATTTCTCAAGCATAATATTTAAAGAATTTTATTCTATTTCATTTTATTTTGAAATGAATGTTTCATTTCTTGAATTCTTCATTTTATTTGCATTTGTTAGAAATTTAAATAATTTCGTTAAAATTTTTCTTTCTGTGATCTATTATTAGAATGTATTTCAAATGTTGAAATATTATAACTTTTATACTTATAAATTTCTTTTCTTGTTACAGGTGACGAACGGCGATAGGTGGAGTTTAATAAGTTTGAGCAATAACCGAGGCCGAAATATCGAGTTGAAATTTGTCGACACAATGCGTCGACAGTTCGAATTCAGCGTCGACTCTTTCCAAATCATCCTTGATTCCCTATTACTCTTCTATGGTTGCTCTCAAATGGCCATGAGTGAGAACTTTTACCCAACTGTTGTAGCAGAGTCCGTTTACGGAGATTTCCAAGAAGCTCTCTACCACTTGCACAAGAAATTAATTGCAACCCGCAACCCTGAAGAGATCAGAGGTGGCGGCCTGCTCAAGTATTGCAACCTCTTGGTGCGGGACTACAAACCTGCAAGACCTGAAAAGATCAAGCACTTGGAGAGGTATATGTGCTCGCGGTTTTTCATCGACTTCGGTGACATCAACCAGCAAAGATCCAAATTGGAGAGCTACCTGGCCAACCATTTCATGGGGGAGGAACAGAACAAATACGAGTACCTGCTGGTCCTGCACCGTGTTGTTGATGAGAGCACGGTCTGTTTGATGGGTCACGAACGCCGGCAATCGCTGGCTCTGATAGAAGAACTGGCATGTCGCACATACTACTTCGAACACCAGGCAAAAGACTTGTTCCAACCTCATCCGCACATTGTCTTCGGTGGCGGATTCTTCTTCACCCCCTACGCACCTTATCCATGCTCCTGCTCTTGGATGCCATGCACGTGACCAACCTCTGATTCAAGCTCATCGTGCCAACTATCCGGGACATTTTAATATCATTTTGTTTTCTTCTGCTGAAACGCTAAGGAGATAATGTATAAAAGAAAAAAAAATCTCTTCCCGGTTTGTGTTCCGTCGTGATTTTTTTATTTCCTATAAGTTGTATTTAATTTCTTACCACTCGGTCCGGGCGGCACCTTCTTATACAGTGCATACATTCAGCGACTCTCTATAAAATGAAACCTTACGATGCAAAAGTCGGACGCCGTGCTTACCCAAAACTAGATAAATCAACTTGCCGCCATGGAGATGGATTAAGGCATGTATATATGTGCATATATATACATCTCAAATATGGGATTATTTGCAGTTGGGTCATTATTTTTTTAATTTTCCGGTGAAAGAGAAACGTCAACCTCAACTGCTGAAGTACTCGGCTACCATTGTGAATTTCCGTCCTGGCGGCTTGTGAATGAAACTTATCTGCGCACAATTGTCACCTGTGTAAGGAAAGGGACTCTCCAGCATCCACCAGCCAGTGATGTCTGAATCGACATGAAAATCTTCAACATCAATGGATAACGTCTCAGAAAGTTCTGGAGTATCCGTTTCCTTTTCCTCTTAAAAGAAAACAGACATACGTTTGCTGCAAATATGTTCTAAAATTGCTTCGTGAGTATAATCCAGTCTTTACCCTATTTGTAGCGTCTGACGGGCCAACTTTTTTTTTTGATTTGTCTAGTGTCAAATGACTCCCTGTCTAGTCACACTTCGAGATCTGTTAATGTGGCGTGGAGAGTCGCTAATAAGGTCTGCGCAAACCGGGCACGAAGCATTAGAATTTGATTTTGTAGTGTCAACGAAGTGTCTTGACTTAACATTGGATAAAATGTTTAAAAAAAAAAATGAATGTTAAATTATATTTGGAATTATCTTCTGAATTTAGTGTCTGTGATTATCTTTTGTGTATTGCTTAGGATAGTATAGCATGAATTTGTTAAGGAATTTGTTTTTTTATGTATATAATAGCGTTTTGTGTTGGTATTCTACCCTTTATATTCTTTTTTTTTTTGAGTTTTTGTAATATAGCGTGTTCTAATATTTAATAATTTGAAGTTATAATTGGTGCTAGTTAGCTAAAAAAAAAATTATTTTTTAATTCCTTCCAAAGTTGGGTCTTTAGTTTTTAAAGTAAATAATTTGACTCTCTGCATATTTTTTGTAGCAAGTAGAATTTTCCGGGCGAATCTTCTAGGTCTTTTTGTCTTCCTAGAAGCATGCCTTATCTTAACGTGTTTTCAGTTAAATGTACATTCGTTCTAATCTAACAGCAGTTCCCTCAGATGTAGAAAATGGTCTTGATTGAAGAGTTCTGAAACAGTACCCGGTTTCAAGCGGCCTTAAGCGTTCAAAACTTTATTTTTCTTCGTATTTTTTTATTACTTTCGTCATTCAATGTTCCATCACATTTACCAAAAGTGGTGTATCTTTACTGACCTTGCCTTATATCAATCGTTCGCTAAGGCCTCTCGAAGTGATCCCGACCGGCGATGATTTAGGACCATCTACAATTCAAATTTATACTCATGCATCAACCCTCGTTGGTCATTTTAGTGAAAACTGATGACTCGCGCTGGGTTTAAAATATCACAATACTCCATTCAAAAACCATCTACTCAGTTTCTCTCTTCAGTTGAATTGCAATTTGCATATCATAAGGTGGAAGATTATGCTTAAAAGAACAATTACAATAACGCCTCAACCCATCTTCTTCCCAATCTGAAGAAATTTCATTACAGAGCCGGAAGGATCACCCACATGGGGTATGTGACACGATTTCGTTCCCCTGTAGATTAAAAACAGTGGGGTAAAATAACAGATGTGATAAGTTCAAAATGCAAACATTCCTTATAAAGAAAATAATTCACTTAACCTTTTTCGATGTAAATACTGTTTGTAAAGATAAGAGTATAAATGAAATGTTGAATTAGAGAGAAATAAAGTATTCAAACTCTCCAGTGCCTTTGTTGTCTCTTATTTTGTGTGATGTATTTTATTTACGTGGAAAAGTTTGTACACAATAACAAAGTTTCAGCTTTTAGGAATTAAAGTTAAATAGTTATGACACAGTATGGTTTTTTTTAAGGGTATAAATTTGATTGACAAAAATTGATCAAAAAAATCAAAAGTAATTTTTTTAAAGCTAAATTTTACCTTTTATATACTTTTCTATAATCTAACAAAATTTGAAAATTCTTTTTTAAAAAACGCGGAGTTATAATTTTTGTGTTTGCTTCTATTACATTCAATGCCAAATAAAAATTTTAAACTGAATTCTCAGAAAGAAATGACTTGTTTACCTTCATATTTAAAATGATAAAGTTTTTTTATTATTATTGGGCCAAATGTTTTGATAATTTTTCTTATTACTATTCGTACATGCAACAAAAGTTGATATACATTTTTCAATCAAAACAATACTTTTTTAAAAAATTAGTTGAATTAAGAATTTATACATTTTTTGAAGAATTTTCAACAAGCATTTTTTAGAAGTATTTTACAAATGTTAATCATGTTATTACATAACCCATACCAACTTTTGTTATGCATAGTTTGACGTACTTGTAAATCGAATTTTATATTGTATGCGTACCAATTTTTGTCGGAGTAGCATTTTAAAATCACTTATTAAATTTCTAAACAATTCCTTAAATTAAATGGTTGGCTTTTTATGGTATTTTGACCACACAAAGTCTCTGTTACATAATACAAAAAATAGGGGACAGCTAAAAAAAGATCTTCATAACCAATAAATCAAAAACATTTTGTGTATATCATACAGTACCCCTAAATTTAATTTTTAGACAAAACTGCAGATTAATATTTCAGGACATAAAACAAATATTAAATTATTGGGTTCTATTTTCACTTTCATTCAATAATAAATTAAATATTTAAAAACAGAGCTGCCTTTAAAGGAATCTCACATTTTTTTCCCTTTGGTTATATATTTAATGATTAAAACATAACCAAACAATACAATGTGTTCATTAGTATTACAATATATTGATTTTTCTATAGGAACGTATTAACTATTCTAATGCTTTCTTCGCATTTAAATGGCACATTAATTCGACAATTATTCATGGACCATTTAATAATTTTTTTTTTTTGAAATATTATAGAGTTTAAAAAAACAACATAGTATTGTATTCATAGTTATATTATAAAATTTTTGGCAACTAAAAGTTTTAAAAAATTTGCTTGTTTCTACGGGATTTTGCTTATTTCATAATATTTAAAAAAATATATATTTTTGAAAGAATATATATATATATTAGATCTTTTTCTCTAAAAATAAACATTCTTTATTTTATCGCAAGCAGGAATGTTAACAAAACAATTTTATAATTTATTTTTTTTAGAATTTGTTTTTAAACAAGAAAGAACAGGCAATTTCATTATATTATGGAAAAAAATATTTAACAGATGTATTTAGATTAATTCGAATCATATGCGAAATTAGGCAGGTATTCATATTTTCAAGTTTCCCATTGAGAAAGCCTTTCAATTTTCACTAATTGTATGAATTCTTTTATAACTTGTTTTATTTATAAAATTTTTAAAATTAATTTTTAACTTAACTCAGTGGCGTGAGACAGCTCATGATACTGTGCCCAACTCAGTATACGCGATCTTGGGCCCTGAGGTGCATGAGCAGATGTTCCGGTTAGGTGGTCAGTCTGACTCGGAAACCCCCCAGTTTTTTGGGGAGGGGCTTCGCGTCAGTAATTTTTGGAAATTATAAAATTTTCTTTCGTTTAATCACATTAAAAACACATTAATTTTGCTTTTTATTAATTTAATTGTATAATCAACACTCATCCAAAATAAGTACATCCATAGTCGTACTTTTAATAGGATTAGAGATCAGTCATTGTGATAAGTTACTGCCAATTATATTGATTGATAAAGGATAATTGCAATACTACAGCCGTATAAATTACTTCGACAGTTAATATGCAATGTAATGAGATGAAAATCAAATTATTAAGCAGTACTAATATGTTTGAGTCTGGCTTTACTTTAAAATCTTAACGCATACTTAGCATTATGAAATTTATTTCTATTAAAAAGGCAATGATTTAGATTTTGCTGTAATAAGAATTTGCAATAATTCGCGATTAGCGCATTAAATAATATGAAAGAAAAAAAAATTAACATCAATTCCTACTTTGTTAGAAAAAATGTACCGGCGCCATCTGTGCGGCTAATTGTAACTACAAAGGAAATAACGCAGAATAGATTTAAAATTTTATTTTATTTTTTAATTAGTGAATTAATATTTGAAAAAACTGTATTAATATCAAGTGTCATCCACTACAAGTTTTAAAAAAAATTATTTCAATTTGATTGGACGAATAGAAATTATTTTATTAACGATTGAAACTTCCAACAAGATAAAAATATATATAAACACATAAAGAGTGTAAAGCTAATAGTAGGAATTGAAAAATAGGAAGTAACTAAGCAACGTAAAGAATGTAACCTTGGTGATAGATTATTCTACATTCTTTTGGTATACATCATTACCCAGCCGCGGAAATAGTTTTGAATGTTCGGCAAGGTAAAGTTTCTATTTTAATATGAGAACACACGATCAAAATAAAAAAATAAAACCACAAAAAAAAAACTATTAAGTCTATATTAACAATAAACCTACCGATATTTTATATACCGTAGGACCTCTATTTTAAGAACCCTTTATTTTGTCAATCTATTTAACGAACAATTTTCTGGAACCAGGAATGTAAAGTATATTGAAAAGGAATATTTTTTACGTATTTTTCCCATAACGAACTTTTTTCGGGATTTAGCGACTTAGGATATAGCTAATCAAACTGATGGGGTCAAATGACCGCTTTTCACATAAACTTTATATTATCCAGGGGATTATAAATAATATGAAATTTATCACATGAAACAAAACAAGTTTTCTAATTGCATTACAATTATTTTATTTTCTATTTTAGGCGTTTACATTTTTAGAAAGAAAACTGAAACATGTTTTACTTCAGTACCACATGGATATCGTTATTAAAATAAAACTTTCATTTGGGTCGCAGTATATACATTTTATCGAAAATGTTCTCCTTGCTTCCTTCAGAGTATACATTTTCGCATCCCCCCTTTGCCCCATTTTTATTCTAAAAAGGGGAAATTTACGGTTTCAAAACCCTTTTAAATTTTTGCCAAACAGCTCCATCAATTGAAGTTTCAATATTCAGATCGTTCTTTTTTTTCCCGAGTTTTCGAACTAGAAAACAAAATTTTTTTCTCTTTTTTCCGGGGGCAAACAGGGGCGGAAGAACCGTGGCTTGTTCCATGTTCGAACCCAGAACCGAAGACCCCCAAGGGGAAAAAACCCGATGATTTTAAATATATGAGGTAAAACCCTACTCCGTTGGTGGGTTGGGGTGGAAGTTGGGGGTGCCAGCTCAGGTGTTTTTCGTCCCGAAGGGTTTTTAGAAAAAGAGGTCCTTCGCTAATCCCCTATGCAGCTTTTAGTGTGACGCAAATATAACCGCTATTTTCCTTTTTTTAAAATGTTTTGCCCAATAGGTCGAGGAGTAATTTTAAACCCCACTGTTCAGCCGCGAGGGCTTTTGGCGCGGACTCTAATTTTGAACCGGTCGGGAAAAATGGCACCCTAACCAACACCACGGGAAAAAGGTTTGAGCTTCGACGTTTTCTCATCCCCCTTTCCCGGGCGGGTCTTTAGTGGTAGGGGCCAAAAGTAACATGCAGCCAGATCTGATACCATGACCACTAGGCTACCGCGGCTCCAATAGGTCATAAATACTATCCTTGCAATCAGAATTTTCATCAGTTTCGGAGCAATCGCTCTTATTTATTTCTTCCAACAATTTCCTTTGAGTTGACATTTTAGAGGTAAATTTTTGAATTTATATTTGGATAATACGCTAATAAAACACAAAAATTACTAAGTTAACAATATATATATATATATAAATTTCTTACCCAAAGTTTCTTGCCTATTATAAAAAAAAACTGGCCCTGCAAAAATTTTAGGGTCGTTATTTTTCCCGGGGTTAAGTTTACAAGGTAAAACAAACTGTACATAAATGCAATTGGATGACATTTTTGAAATTTAGATAAGTATGGAGATAACTCTTTTATATATAAAATTCCATATATTTTCCAGACCGCTCTCGGTAAATAGCGGTAGAGAACATAAGATTCAGTAAACGCGAAAAAGAAAATATTGAAAAATTAATTAGCTGTATATTAAAAAGACGTACAGTAAGTTCAAGAAAAATAAAAACCTGGAATTTAACACTTCTGATTAAAGTCTCAAAAGCGGTCATTAGTGTTAAAGATCTTTGTTGATTCGAATTTCAATTTCATCACAAATCATGTGTGACTAGGAAAATAGCTAATTTAACCCTCAACTTCGCACTGTTGCATTTCTGCAACATATGATTTATTTTAACTTAAACAGACTCAATATTTTTTTAATTACCTACAAATCACATATCTGGGGGAAAAAAAAAGATTACTACAATGAAATATATGCTAATTTTGTCACTAGATGGAAGTACATTTTTTCCAGAAATCGCAACAATTATAAAACTTTCTGATGCCTAACAACTGTGTTTTTGCTATAAAAAGAATCCATTATATTTTATGCTTCCTCTTGTTTATTGACGAAATTTAAATATTTTATGATGAATAATAAAATCCTCATATAAAATAAAGTTGTAATTTACAGCACTACTGCACAATGTTGCACTTCTGTAACAAACAAAAAAAGACTAAATAAAAAAACCTTTTTTCTTTTTAAATTTTTCCTTTTATTATTACTTGAGAACTAGCTGATATAATTTTTTCATAGAAATTTAAAAAATTGCGAAGTTAAGGGTTAAACTATACTCTCGCGGGGTATGCGATGGGAAATTAAGTGAATGAAAAATAAACTATATTCTGGGTTCTTGGAAGTGCATGACATCAATAAAATTGATTAAACATCGTCTCCCAAAAAATTTACCTTTTGTTCTTTTTTAGGCGTCGTTAACGGAGTTGGGGAAAAATTTAGCCTTTGCGCTAATTTTGCCAAGTAATAAAACTCTTAACCTACTATTTGTTTCATTAAAAACAAAACTTTCGCAGGAATATGAAATGGAACTGATGCTGAAGATATGGTTGTAAAGTCCTGATTAAATCTAGTTTTTCATAATGGATCTATCTTTCAGAACACGTTTGACAATGTGGTTACCAAATTGTAATGACAAATTTTTGAGGATTTTCCGGGTACGTTGTATTTTAAAAAGGTTTGGCGGAACACATGCTACAAGTTCTGTATAGTTAGAGAATTATAAACATGCTTGTATAAACCGGTGAAAGAGTTACTAGATAATGAAGAAAATAGCAATATTTTCAAGTCTGTAATCTGGAGAAGTAGCAAGTAAACCTAGTAGCAAGATGTTTGAAGACAAATATTTAGGGATGGACACAAGAGAAGGTACATTTTGAATTTTCTCAAAAAATGGGTTTCAGATCATTATTTTTATCAAGGTAGATTATGAACGAGACATACAAAGATGACTACAAAATTTTGGAACTAATTTGATATCGGGATAATAGCGCCAAGCAGCGCTTCTTGTTGCTGGATTGGAATCCAATATGGCGGCCTAGCTGTAATTTAATGATACACAATAATTTTAAAGAATTGTTTTGAAATACATTGAAATGTATTTCAAATAAAGGATATAGGAAGAGATTGAGAATAACCTAGATCAATCAAAATAAAGAATATCAATAATATGTAATAAAAAGTAACATGTAGTAATAATATATCATAAGCAGCATGTAATAATCTTATATTATTTTATAGTAATTATATGATATTCATATAGTGCGATTTAATAAGTTATTAGAAATAATAATCATATAATTTAACAGTAATTATAAAAAAGAATAATCGTCGAATTGTAAAAAAATAAAAATAATGCATAAGAGAACTCGTATTACATAATTATAAATAAGTAACATAAGAGAATAGCTATATATAAATAAACAATAACCTTAGTTATATAAATAAATAATAATTATAAATAAATAAAACACACTAATTATAAATAAATAACAATATTAATTACAAATAAATAACAAAATATGTAATAATATTTATAAATAAATGTTAAAAGAAACAATTATAAATAACGAATATTGTATTATTACACATAGTAATAATTCCATTTTTGTTTTTAATTATGAATAAAATAATCACATAATGTATGTTAAAATTAAGAATTCTAATTACAAAATAGTGAAAGCTTGCAATATGAAACTTGCACTGTAAGTTCCTTCAACGAATTTCATCGTATAAAGAACGTAAAAAAAAAACATTTTTAAAACGTAAAATAAAACGAAAATAAACGATTTATAGCGATAACTAAAAGCACAACACTTTATTCTTCGAAGAAAAAAATATTCTTGTACTCACTCATTTTAGAAATATCCATATTCGAAAATAGAGAATTAAACAGAAAACGCAAACAATAGGAAAATTACACTAAGAATGGTTAAATCTTTACAGAAATTAGAAATTTTTATTAAAATCGTCTGAAATTAGTAGGGTTACAGCGGAAAAAAACAAAAGTTATTTCTGACATAAGTTATCCCCATGGCAACCACATCGACAGATGATAAAAATATTAAGGTAACCATATTGTAATATTATCGCTCATCATGGCGAACATAACAACTTGGAGCTATTACCCCCGATATCAAATTAGCACCAATTAAAATATCAATATAATGTGGAGATGTCTCTCTCGCTCACTTACACACAGTTTTTGGCACTGAATTCACCAAATATTTCGTTGTTTGGAAAAAGGTTTCGACCTATTCTAAAAAATCTTTTCAAAAAGTCTGCATTTAGTGCATTATGTGTGTGTGTTTCCTTCTCTTTTTTTTATCGAATTCTTTCTATAAATGTTCAATAAAGTTATACCTGAATGTGTTAGAGGAGCATGTGGCGCATGATAGAGCAACTACAGACAGGCAATGCGATTATTGATTCATAAAATATAAGACTAAAATTATATTGGTAAAAATAACCATTTAATCTATAGTGGTCATATTCCCATCTTTAATTTTATCCAGGGCCAGTATATTGATCTTGGAGCTTTCTAATATTAAAAATTTTCGTGACATTGGCATGGAATTTTTAGTGCGAGGCTATGGAATTTTGAGCACAGATTTAATATCCTCATCATTGTCACAATTACTGCAATAACTATTCCCTTAACTGAGAATTTCCTTTTCATTCTATGTACTAGCTCCCAGAGCGGCCGTGGTAGCATAGTCATGGACCATGGTCACGAACTCGTGTTTCCTTTAAAGTCTCTGTGCCACAAATCCTTCGATTCCCCGGGGCTTGTGCTCCATCACCAACAGCCCTTATGCAGCTTTTGAGTGCGATGAAAATAAACAGTCAGCCAAACAAAGATTCGTGGGATATCAAATTCGTTTAATATCCCGCGAATTAAATAATTTGTCGCCAATAACGCAACGCTGATCTCTTGGCGACAAACCTCGTCATTTTGATCCTCAATCAAGTGACGAAGATGGTATTTGAGCCTAGAGCTCACACACAACACTCCAAATTCCCACAGTGAGTGAATATTTTATTAACGTCGCACTATATATATATAAAGCAACACGAGGGCTCCTGCAATGGACCCGAAATTTTTTAACCGATAAATGAAAAGGATGACAACTAAATTTAAAATTTTAAAACCCCCCCCAACGGTAGGACGTTTGATCCTCGACATATTTAACGTGTATCGGCCCCCTCTGCACGGAGGGTCTTCAGTGGTACCAGGCTCAAATTCATGACACGCCGGCCACGAGTGACTACAAGGCTATAAGGCTCCCACCCACATTTCCACAACACGCGAGAACTTAGCATAGACACACAGTACATCAGTTCCTCTATCGTACATCAAACCCTCTATTAGTTCCTCTATCGTACATCAGATCCTCTATCAGTTCCTCTATCGTACTTCAGGTCCTCTGTCAGTTCGTACATCAAACCCTCTATCAGTTCCTCTATCGTACATCAGATCCTCTGAGTCAGTGAGTGAATTTGGGGTTTAATGGCGCAAGGGCCAATTTTGGCCAAACTGCGCCAAACATTCGTTAAAAAAAAGGGCATTTAAATTTTAAAAAACTTTAAAACTTAAAAGTATAAAAATACGAGAAATTTAATTTAATTTTAGTTAAAAAAGGTAAAATAAAATTATACATAAAAAGTCAATGAACAAATTTGCAAAACCGGGGGGAACCCCCACCAAGTTCATGTATCAACAAAAAGTCTTTTTTTATATCAGTCTGTTTTAAAAAGCGGATTTCTTTTTTTTTAATTTTTTTTTTAATATTTGCTCGGTGTGATAAAATGCGAGAAACCGTCTTTTATAAAAGCTTTAAAACCTTTATCCTCATCGTACACAACCATATCCTCGTCTTCTGATGTATAATGCAGATAGCTTTTCTTCGGTTTATGTGGGGACATTTTTATTTCAATATCCGGTTCCTGTTCTTTCGTTCGCTTCCTCCTGCGTTTAGAATTTTTATTTATAACTTTTGAAATAGACGGTTGACTAGTGGATGTGGTAGGTGAAATATCAAGCGGAGGGACAGATGGCTGGATTTCAGTTGATAAATTTTCCCTCTATCAAAATGAAAGGTAAAATCGTCTTAAATGGTAAAGTTGGAACCGGGATTAAAACTATTGTCGGTGGAAGCATTAGGTTAGAATAGGTGGTTGAGATTCACACACATGAGGCAAAATATTGAGGCTATTGTCGGGGCGAAGCAGAAAGGGGAAATGGATTCAGGTAACCGAGATTCATTTTTTGTGGTTGGTTTTTTGAAGATGCAAAGGGAAAAAGGTTTGCCTGAGGGTAACATGTGGAAACTGAAGGAATTGAAGGAGATGCATTTGGCTGATGTAGGGATGATAAAGGTGGGCACTTGATTTTAGTAATATTTTCATCTGTTTGTGTTGTACTGGTAACAGTTGAGGTTTTGACAACTTGGGTATAAGTTTGGGATAACTGTGGGACTACCAATTTTCTAGCTTCTGCGTATGATATATTTCTATTGGTTTTAATGGCTTGGATTTCTTTTTCGGCTTTCTATTTAGGGCACAGTTTTAAGTCAGAGGAATGAGGCTGGAACTTGACATTTTTGCTCCCCCTGCAATCTGCGGAAAAGGGGCCCCCAAAAGATGCACATCTGAAGCACGTCATTGCCCAAGGAGGGTATTTGGAGTGTCCCAACCTCTGACCGGAAAAACGCCGAGGATTCGGAAAAGTATGCGCGAATTTTGCAGTTTAAGTAACCAGCTTTGATTCTTGTAGGCAGTTTCGGGCTTTTGAAGGTTATAATTAAATGTTTGTAGGAATAATAGAGTTGAATCTTTTTTTATTGTTATATTCTCCTGACTTGAATTACACCCCTTTTGGGGGGAAAAACCTTAAAAAGTTTTTTTCCGATTCAGGAGTGTTCAACAAATCAGGTTCGGAAAACACCTCTAAAAGGGTTAAGAGTTTTATGTGGACTAATGTTTTCCTGGGGGAAAATCTAGAAACTTTTTTTGAAAAAAAAGGACTTGGTTTGAAAGGGAAAGGGCTGAGTTTCAATAAGTAGATCTTCGGGCTTTAATCGTTTTATAAAATTTGGGTTTTCACCACCTACCTAAAAAAAGTTTTTATGGATAGCAAATGGAGACTTCTTGGACTTTTCATTTTTTGGGGGGGAAAAAGAAAAATTTTGAATGTTCTGGTACTGATCTATGGAAAAAAGTGGAAAATCAGGCCTTTACCCGGGCACAGCACCCATTATCCAAAAAAAACACATTTTGTTCCGGGGTCCCTTTACCCCCCCGGGGGTCCAACAAGGGAGGCGGTGTGCCGGTCATCTGGCAAAATACCAGGCACGGCGTTTTACATAAAAATTACCAGAATAGAAAATACAGCATCGGGGTGAGGACCCAAAGGGGGTCCCGCACCCATCTGAAACACAAAAACCCCCTACAGCTTATGCTCTTCGGGGACACCGAAGAGAGGTACCACCAACCGATTGGTAGTGGGCTCCTCCTGCCTCCCGTCTACAGCGAAGCGGGGCCCAAAGGGATTCCCAGGACACCATTTTTTCCCCCTTTTGGGGCCCCCACGCCAAACATGTGGGTTGGCTAACCAACGTTGTTAGTAGAAAACAAAAAGCAACAAATCAAAACAGCTAAAAAAATTTAAGATCAAACCCAACATAATCAAAATACTTAAGGAAAAATTGAAGAGAAAAAAAATAAATACAATATAAAAAGTAAAACATATAATATGTTATTAATAATTAATTTCCAATAAGGAAAAAAATAATTGTATTCATGTAAAATTTCAAACTTTTTGTCTGTGATTTAGACGGGAAAAAAAAAGGGAAAAGGGTAAATTAATGACAAGAAGGAGGGGCGAAAATAGAAAGATCACTTGGATACCTCGGGTTCTAAACCCCGTGTTTACTAAGAAAAACCCCTTGGGAAAAGGAAAAGATAAAACCCCTTTAAGCTCAAAAAATTTGCCCCCGGGTACTCCCTATAGCCCTTAATTCAGATCTCATCATTCGACACCCAACCCTCTATATTGTCAAAATCCTCATCCCCCCTTTGTCTTAATCCTTTATAATTTACTCATTTTTTCTAAAGTCTCATTTTCCCTTATCTAATCAACCTCAAATTTCCTCCTTCAAAATAAAGTTTCTTCGTACATCGTCCCTTTTAAAAGTTTCTATCCGGTCTCTATCATACTCGGCCCTCTATCTTAATCAGTTCTCTTCGTTCCTTTTTGGCACTAATCCTCTATCAGTCCCTCTATCGTACATCAGACCCCTTTTCCTTCGTACATCAGATCCTCTATCACTTCGTACATCAGATCCTCTATCACTTCGTACATCAAGATCCTCTATCTATCACTTCGTACATCAGATCCTCTATCAATCCCTCTATCGTACATCAGATCCTCTATCAGTCCCTCTATCGTACATCAAATTCTCTATCAGTTCGTACATCTTTTACGCTCATCCCAGATCATTTATCAGTTCCTACATCTTTTACGTATATGTTCCTCCCGATACTTAAAATGGCAACGGATTCAAATCGATAAAAAGGCTACGTTGATCCCCGTTTCCGGCTATTCGAAAAAAAATAGTCTTTGGGGAAAATTTTTTTGAAAATCCATTCACCATTAAATGAAATGTTTAAGGAAAAATTAATATTTCTTATTTCCAGTTTTAGTCTTTTTTTAATAAAATTACCACCCCAAAATTTTCAATTTTTTTTTAAAGGTTAGTCGTTTTTTTTTTTCAGGGCCCCTTTTTAATCCCCCCTGTTTTTTTAAAGGATGTTTATAATAAATTTAAACCCAACTCGTTCCGTATTCATCCTGTGACCGTTGGAGCTTAGTGTTTATGGCCCAAAAACTGTCCGGATGTCATAAGTTGAAATTACAGGCCCCCCCTTTGAGGGGCTGACCACTTTCTGTTGGGGAAAGCCCTTATTTGGTGTGGTTTGGGGGTCCCATTTCGGGAAGGGCCCAAAAAAATGACCGAGGTTTAAAAGTATGAGGTCCAATGCCAATATCCGTCGTATTACTCTATAATTCGATGTTAATGAACACATTCCTTATTCATTCTGGATAATCGAGTATGGCAAGGATGATGAACTAATTTTACGCGTGCCATTGATGGCACGAAACACATATTTTGGGCACGACACCAATCAAAATAGCTTGCATTTTAGTTCAAAATATTCACTATGAAGTATTACGAACAACAAGAGCGTCCGTGGGGTGTCCTCACTTTCCAGATATTCATCGACCAGATAAGATCTAAGTGCCTCGCGTTGTCATCCAGTAAAATAAAATTAGGCCAACAGCACCCGTGAAAAGTCGAAAATAGAGCTCTAAGACCACATCCTATACTTCACAGCAGTCACAGTACCTCTTGGAAAGTTGTATGGTGTGTGCGGACATCCAACATGATGCCATCCCAGACCATCAAGTCTCCTCTATTGTAATGGTCGATTTCTCGCACATTGGTGGGGGTCGTTGGACAAGTCCAAATTATTTGAAGGCGCGCTATACCTCACTAACTATTTCTTAAGAAAAAATGGCACTCTTTGATCCATAAAGGTTCGCCACCTCTGAAGTATGGTGTTGTAGTTGAAGTTGTTCAGGGAAGATCAAAATTCAGTGTAAATTTCTTTCACATTGCATTCTAATTGACATCTGATTGCATTACGAGGTCCGTCGCCAATAGCCTTCGCATTGCTTTAGATTGCAACGTTAATAAAAATGAAATCAAATTAAGGAGTCTGATTGCTCGGAGTGCTTGAAAATTGCCAAGTTTTGTTTTTGGAATAAGTCTGTGTTTTTGATAGGGGCGGAAGTAATCGCACTTTTACCCCTATCAGCTCAAATTCACTCGAAAGATAAGAATAATCGTTGTTCATTGACCGGAATCTTATTTTGTTTGTTTGTTTTGTTTTTACTTTTCTTACGTAGTAGTCTTATAGCCCTCATATTACCATTATTTTCTTAATTCGTCTTTGATGAAGATCGAGTAACTGTAAGCCTTGAAAATGTGTGTGTGCTTTTCAAAACATTCCCATTCAAATTCTAGAGACACGAAATAGAATAGTCAATAATATGACTAAATTAAATGTTTCCGTTAAGATTAGGCATTGTTTTTGAGTAAATTTCAATTCGTCAGTTTTAATCGTGTTAAAAACTCCGAAAAAGAAAATCTATTCATATTTGCTGTATTTCTTCATATGCATTTTTTTTACATAATTTTGTTGAAACATTTTGCACAAAAAAAAAATATCTTTATTATATGGAGACATTGACTTCTCGCATCATTTTTCTCATCAGTAAATGAGATAGGAATAAAATTATAAATAAACTAAAATAATAGAGTATCATCATTCATATAATTAAAGAATAAAACGGAGTTATACGTAGTGTGATCCAAAAATTCGGAGACAAGATGTAGAAAACCTTACCCTGAAACACCAACCATAGCACCGAAGCCCATCCACCTTTAATTGATTGATTGATTGAATTGAATATTAACGTCGCACTGTTCAGCAACACGAGGGCTTTTGGCGACGGACCACGTAATTTTGAACCATGGTCAGACGGGGACGACACCCTGAGCTAACCCCTCTCCTAACTACCACACCCACCAACGGGAGGACGTTTCACTCTCGACAGACTTAACGTGCATCGCTGCCCTACACGGCGGGTCTTTAGTGGTACTGGGCTCGAACTCGTGACAAGGCAAGCCACGGTCCGATCCCTATACCACTCGGCTACCGCAACCGCCCATCCACCTTCAAAGTAGCCCGCTTGGGTGAAGGAACACTCCTGTCAGCGTTCGTGTAACTTCTGGAAGCGCAACTGGAAGCCATTTTTGTGAACCTTCGTAACCTGCTTTTTTTAACTTTTGTGAACCTGCGATGCTACTTTCACCTCGATGACACAAAATGGTGTCCCGGTAAATGTTTTTAATGATGGGAACTAATAAAAGTCGCACGGAGCTAAGTCTGGTGAATAGAGGGCTTGGAAGCCCGTTAGTACGAGTTTTGGCGAGGAACCAACCAATGAGGATCTGTTGTGCTGGTGCGTAGTCATGCAGAAGATACCAGTCGTCACTCTGCCAGAGCCGAGGCCGTTTACGATGAATGAATTCCGTTAATTGATATCTTCCGAGAAGTATGTAGCCTCAGCGATTTGTGCAAGTGTTTGGCGACGAATTTTTCGTACACATTCAGACACCAACGCAACTTTTTTTTTGCGTTCCGTGAAGCCGAAGGTAGTTCAAAGCTTTCATTGTTTCGATGGATTCTCTGCCAACTTTAAAATGCCATGCCATTCGTAAACCTTGGATCTCGTCATGGAAGACTCACCATAACATTAGCATTTCCAAAGTCTGCATTGGTGTTTTACCTAAGCTGCTAAGTGAATTTAATGTTCAACGCGGTTCAAGAAATGCCACCTTTCTTACATTGCCGACGAAGCAAACCAGCTTCGGAATATAACAGCTGCGTGCGTTTCGGTCACATGACATGCACTAACCTACCTGGTCAGGTAGGGGAGGGTTGGGAATCCATTTCAAGGGGTTTAACTTTAGGCACTTGCTTTCATCAACAGCAATGGCACGAATCCCCGAGTTTTTGAATAGTACTACCTATTACTATATGTAAAGTAGGTGCATTATGTTTGGGGAAACTTCCCACATTTTGGAAATATTTTTTTTAAAAAGAAATCTTTGTTTTGGCCCTTTTACAATCAATCAGTACTTCATTACCAAACCGCCCAAACCCAAAATAACCCAAAAAGGGAACCCTATTTCGCTGTCGTAGGCGCTGGTAATATGTGCGTTCCATATTTTCCCCCGCCATTTTAAGACTAACCGTTTGTTGATATGGGAAACATGAATACTAAAATGCGAATCTGGGATTTACCGAATAATAATATATTATAAAGTTAATAATAAAAAAATTTTTTTGTTGGAGCCCCGGGGCCCGGGGTTTTTCCCAAACCGGGGTTTAATTTTTGTCTGGGTTATATTTTTTAATTTTTTTTTCATCAAAAAAATTTTTTAAATTTTAATTCTGAAAAATACATTTTGTTTATGAAATATGTACGTAAATTTTTTTGCAATTATAAGTGATAAATTAAAAAAAAATATGCAGCTCTCATTTCTCATATGGGGGGAACATCACAGATCTAATGGTCACTTTACAAAACATAAAATAAAATAAAAACATCTCCCAAAAAGATTTTTCAAATTCCTTTAAATTAAATGCCGTTAATTAAAGCAACCTGTTGAATTTGAGACACTTCAAACTATTGCATTACTAAAACCCTAAATGGATCTTCTATATTTAAAAGGAACCTTGTTTATTCGCATTCTGATT
>BMAV01002719.1:0-28949 GCA_019973955.1 Trichonephila inaurata madagascariensis
TATGTGAATGTATAAAATATTTATTTTAATTGTAATTATTTGATAAAAAGTAACTAAAATAAAAATTTTCTTTGTTTGCCTAAGATGGAATTGACTTAATTTTTTTTTATTTTACTTGTTAGAATTAAAATCTTAAGTTTACTGGTTGAATTGTTGAATCATATGTAAAATATTCCTCCGTGCAAAAATTTACACGCATACGAACGCACGCATGCTAAATTTGCTTACTTAATTTACCTCATAATGTATAATCAACAGAAATTATATAATTTATAATTTTCCGTTCAATCCCCATTCAATGTCAAAATTATCACATCATCGAGAAAAAAAATTGCAATTTTCTCTATTTAATTTTTTTTTTTTTTTTTCATTTAGTAACTTTAATAGAGTTCATGAGTTTTTGATAAATATAATTCTCTCTTGAGAGATAAAGTTTACAAATATCATCAATTAGTATTCAAATAAGATCATAAAACTTTTACTCCCTTATATTATAAATTAAAGAAAATCAAAATTTTTTCGTTTTTTTAAAAAGGTCACCTTATATATACATAAACCATAAATAAATGAGATATATGGTAAATAATAGGTAACAATTATTTTACCTTAACCTTTAAACAAATTGAGGGAACACATACTTAAGCTTCAGTATTGCTTAACGGTGTGTGTAACTTATTTATAATTCATATTGAATGAATAAGGTATTCTTCTGTGTATTTTTCAGAGGTATAAAAATAGAAAGTTTGTAATGAAGGTGACATAATACAAGCCTTTCGTCTATGTAGTGAAAACACTATTTTCTATTTATAGTTTAGCATTAAATATACAAAAGAGACGTCGAAATAACATTATTTAAAATATTAAATAGTAACGTGGTACTATTGAGCTTGAAATCCGTTATCTTTCTTTATATCTTGGCTTAGCTCGTTTGATTACATTTTTCCCTGAAGAGAATTTGTTATTTCGAGCAGGAATTCCACTCTACGTATCACATTGTTCTGATGTAAGCAGCTTATTTCATCCGATGTATGAATATTTTACTAAAAGAGTAAATATCCAGTGTTCATTTATCTAGAAATGAATAAAATAAAACTTTTTAAATTGTGTCTGAGTTTTCGAAACATTAATATTGAATGTTTAAATATACACTCACGGACAAAAAAAATTAGCGAAACAAGAAATAATTGCGGAATCGTAACGAAAGTTGGCATGAAGGAACATGTCTGGGAGATATGCAAATGATTAGAAATGCAGCGTGAGTGCACATTACGTATAGCCGGTAGAGGGTGCTTAACATCGTCCTCCGTGGAGTATAAAACAAGTAACCAAAGCTTGTTTGAGTGTGCTGAATCGTTTACAAAGGAAGAGCTGAGGTAGACATGCCATTAAGCCGTTTTCGAAGACAATATGAGCAACTGTCGCAGTTTGAGAGGGGGAGAATCATCGGCATGATGGAATCTGGGTGGACAACTAGGCGAGTAGCTCATCAATTAGGCCGCTCTGACTGTCTTGTGAGGAGGTATTGGAACCAGTGGATCCTAGAGATGTCATTTACACGAAGACCAGGCTCAGGACATCCTCGACAGACCAGTCGTCGAGAAGACCACCACATCGTAAGAAATGTTTGAGTACAGCCAACTGCTTCATCGGCCCCCATCGAGGCACAGGTAGAACTTTCAATGGAGCCCCTGTGTCTTCTTGAACCATACGAAGGCACCTAGCTGAAGGACATTTGGGATCGGGGTGCCCATTACGTGTGATGAACTTGATGCCAACCCATCGACGCCTCCGTTTCGAGTGGTGCCACACACGAGGAAACTGGACTGCCAGCGAAATGGAACCATGTCGTCTTTAGCGACGAATCCATATTCAATCTCAGCAGTGATAACAATCGTGTTCGTGTGTGGAGACGCCTCAATCCTGCCTTTGCTTAACAGCGACACACCACTCCCACATCTGGTGTGATGATATGGGGTTCCATTGCCTACAATACACGAGCACCTCCAGTATTGATCCGTGGCACCATGACAGCCCAGCAGTATGTCCATGACATCCTGCAACCACATGTGTTGCCACTCATGCAACGGCTCCCAGGAGCCATTTTCAAGGATACAATGCTCGGCCTTACACAGCAAGGGCACAGCAAGCCTTACACAAGACTGTATCCGCACTGTTACTACCTTCCCTTGACCTGCCTGGTCCCCATATTTGTCTCCAGTCAAGCATATCTGAGATCATTTGGGACGGTGAGTTGGGCATCCCACGAGTTTGAACGAACTAGAGGCAAGGTTACTGCAAATATGGAATTAAATGTCTCAAGATATCATTCAGAACTTGTATGCCTCAATGTCCGATCGTATCGCATCGTGCATTTGCGCTAAAGGAGGTTCAACAGAATATTAAACCCTCCGTTCTTTGTCCTTTTTCTCTGAAATATAAAAGATTCTTTTCTTTGATTTTCTAATTATTTACTTAGATCAAAGTAGTCATTACGTATGTAAGACTTCGTTTCATTTTCACTACTCCTTCTTGGTGTGCTAGTTTTTTATCCATGAGTGTAGTTGTGTGCTTAGATTAGAATTTTAAAATAAGATATTATTATAAATTTTAGATAATTAGTGCTTAACTTTATCTTAAAATAGTGTAAATAGTTTAAAATTGCATGTTTAATAATTTAATATTACTTTTTGTTGCATTTATTTAGGATGAAAACAGCAATATTCACAAGCAACACCGTCACTTGATTATTATGCCGTTTTAATGGGAACTTGGGAGAAATATCGGAGATACATCAGTTAGCACCATTTTTGGTGACGGCGATCATTTTTCTCTCATCAAGCAACCTCTTTCCTCTTATTTACGGGTAAGGGGTCATTTATATTGAAAATTCCTTATGGAGGCTTCTCAAAAATTTCTGGAAAATACGACTTATGATATATGACGTAAGGAGGTTGTTCGAGAAAGCAGTAGAAGGTAATCCTGCAGAATATAAATAGTGATCACTTCCTGAAACTCTGTTAAATCTAAGATGCCAATTAGAATTCTCCTCGACTCCTATAACCCACCATTGCATCATTTTTTCAAGCAATAATTTTTATTGCACCCTTTGCTAAATTTTAATTTTTCCCTATTTTATTTTATTTCTTAAATTTTAACTTTTCCTATCTTAACTTTAAATTCCCAACTGGACAAGCTCCTCCCACCTTCTTAAATGTAACCTTCTGAAACCTCTGGACATCCAGTTGGAGTCACTATCCTCTCCACCACAACCAATCATAGAGCAGCACTCAGTTGTCACTCGAAGAAAAATTTGGCTTCCAAAACATCAGGAAGAACGCAAATTTACGTACGCCTCCCGGACCAATCCTTTCCACCAATGGCCATGCGGTATCTCGCAGACTAGAAAACACCACATTCATCGCTTCACCATCAAAGGCTGTCAGACATGGGATTTAGGGCTGCTTGCAGCCATATACCCAAAGACTCACCGTAAAGCTCTGTTAGTTCTATTTCAGCTCTTTAAAGAGCTCACTTCAGTGTGTCTGCCTACAGTCTAATAATTGCTTACATGTAGTGTTTGTCGTTACTAGCCTGTATTTTTTAGACACTAACTGTTGTGTCTGAGTTTTGAGGAACTTTTGAGAACCTTTTGAAATTTTTTGTACAAGTTTTATTGCTGTTTATTTTTGTATTTAAAGGACTGTTTCTTTTCCCAATAAATTCCAATGCTCTTAAAAAACTGTTTTGTTCTTTGGAACTGACATACCATAAGATCCACGAACCTCGATTTATGCAACACCATTACTTCTACCCATAGTTTCCTTTTTGTCATTTGTTCCTTTTCATGTAATTTAATCCAAAAATTAAATTATATTGAGTTGTTTTTGCAAATTGTAAGCTTGTTATCAGAATTGAACCTAAACGAGTGATATTCATATGTTAATAGTGACTTGAATAATGAATTTGAATATTTTTAGTTTTATTGGTACTAATTAGTCAGAGCAGTTTTGTTGGGGTCATCTTTGAACACATTTGCTTAGATATTTAACTCTGCAACTTTAAAATTTAAACTGATTTCTAATTTTCAAGCTTTGATATTTTGGATTGAGAATCCAATTTGTGTAATTGAAAAGTATTTGTAAACTCATAATTTTTTACTACCCAGTTTAAGCAATTAAATTGAATCATTTTTTATGATTAAAATTTTTGATAAAACCTAAATGATTTGCAAGAATAAATTCAGATCATTATAGAATAGTTTATAAATAAAATATGGAAGAAAGTGAAAGAGTAAATATAAAGGGCATAAATGGTGTCTCTTTTGTCACCAAAAAAGTTGCCAAGAGAACATGAACGCAGGTTCGATAATTTCTGATTTGTTTTGAAAGTTGATATTGGCTGCATATTTTCTTTCCCAAGGTTACTAATGCATATACCTTAACAATGGACTAATAAAGCGGAGGATACCTATATTTGACATGTAAGAGGCGTAACTTTTAATTGTGTCGAAGAACTACAAAATGATTATTTTTATTTTTCCATATCAGGTTACTAATTAAAGTCTTTTCATGCCATTAATCACTTTTCATTGTAAAAAAATTATTTAAAATTCAATAAAAAATATCGAACTATTAACTTACTTTTTTTGGAAGCAAACAAAAGTGATGGATTAACATTTTTTACTGTTTGAAACTATTTTTAAATGAATTTTCAGATATATTAATTTTTTTTCCTTATTGATATCTCTAGAATTTATTTGCAGATAGCGAGTCATATATAAGCTTTCCATATCTTGAATTAATTTGAATTTTTAGGACCTTCTACCGTTGAATTATTACTGTATGTTAATATTTTTTCCTAAGCTTTTGTCCAAACTTTTAGGGGAATTTTTGGATGATATTTTTACAATTACTTTCAGGCAAAGTGTAGAGATGAAATATTTTTATTCTTTCAACAATAAATTCAAAACTTTGTTAAAAAAAAAATGTTGTGTACCCTGATTTTTTATTCATTATTGGTAGAGGAAATTGAGCGAAGGAGAAAGAAAGAGAAAGTTTATGGAATATATAGTATGTAAAATATAAAAAAGGCTTAAGGTATCCGACTACTTTCGGAACCGTGATTTTAAAAAAGCGCATAAATGGATAATTGTCATAATATTTAGAGTCACTTAGATTAGAATACATATATAAAATTGTTTTAAGGACATTTTAACAAAAAAAAATTATTTAAATACAAGATTTTGTCAAAAGAATAATTTTTTTTCAAACAGTTCTCCTTTTGTAAAAAATGCTTCTATTATGATAATATTTTGCCTGTATATAGCTCAGACCTCTCTACAGAGGCTCAACTAGAATTTTTGAAAAATTCACATTATTTTTAGAGTTACCACCAATTGAAATAATTATTGGCGTTTTTTTTCTTAAAATTGCCCCTCTCTGTTGTCGTAAAACATGGATAAACCCACTTCTAAGTTATATATTTCAAAAATTCTAGTTGAGCCTCTGTATAGAGGTCTGAGCTGTATACAGGCGAAATATTATTATAATAGAAGCATTTTTCACAAAAGGAGAACATTTGGGAAAAAAATTATTCTAAGTTAATTTTTTGCCAAAATATTGTATTTAAATAATTTTTTTTGTCAAAATGTTCTTAAAACAATTGTATACATGTATTCTAATCTAAGTGACACTAAATATCATGAAAATTATCCATTTATTCGCTTTTGCAAAATCACGGTTCCGAACATAGTCGGATACCTTAAGTTTTTGTCCTGTATGCTTTTGATCTTAAGGGATAAATTACTTTCACTGAATCATAAAAATATTAAGACCATTGCTGTTTACCTTTTATGTGCTACAAGAGAGAAAAACCTTGAAGAAGTGTTGGAGGTTAGAATAAACGGCTGCCTAATTTACCCTCAAGTCATACATCCACAGCTATCAGATATTTTACTTTATTTGTGCTTAGTATGTTGAGTGTATGTATCCCTATTTATACTATTCACTATTCAGAAAGAGATCTGGGGTGACCTACTAACTATAGATGAATAGCTGTGGAATGCTTTATTTGCCATCAACGATTGAAAGAAAAAAATATTATCAATAATAACAATAAATTTATCATTTCTTCGGGTAAAAATTATATTTTATTAAAATGTATACATAAGGAAATCTAAATATTGCATATAGTTTGATATTTTAAAGATAATTCTTCTCACAAAATAGAAATAGAAGTTTCTATACTATGTACATAAAAAGGATAAGCTATAAATGGAATGTTAAATTTCCTTCCGCACACCCATTAGTCTTAAGAATACTCTTTTTCCTTCTTTAACTGCTAAACATATTAATATTTTTTCTCCTAATTGGATACAATAGTATTTGTAGCACTTTTTCTCTCACAGGTTGAAGCTAGCAATGCTAGAATTAGAATAATCTAATAAATATTTTAAGTAAGGAATTCTTTTTTTAGCTTAGTTTTCCAAGATGCATATTTGGACACTCACAAATAGACATTATGATCATTTTCTCAAAGCAGCAACCATCAAATTCCCAGTTACATAGCAGTTTAAGTATTGATAGTCGAATATAACCCTACAGAAAATTACATCAAAAAGTCTAACTAAAACTCTTCACTTTTTAATCACGATTAACAATATAATGGCTATTCCGCTTGCGTCAAATAGAACCACCCTCTTAAAAAGAAACTCTCTGCCAATGAGGACAACAGAAAAACGTTCCATACGCTCATTTTAATAGAGGGCAATTATTATTTTCAGTAATGGCTAGAAAATATATTCTTTCCTAAGTATAATTCTGAAAATACTTTCAAAAAACAAAAATACTTTCCTGCAAAGGAGTGGAAGTATGAGGCGGCTCAACTTCCGCAACTGGAAATAAGCAAAGAAAAGAGCTTAATAACTGTAGATATTACAGAGTGGAACAGTAGATATTAACCTTTTTGTCTGAATTATCTAAGGAATATGTCTGTAGACCCGCAATTAGATTGTTCAGATCTATCCAAAACAGCATTAAACAATAATCACAATGCTGAAGGGTCAAATTTGTAGGTGTAGAACTAGGTACCTCACCGGCCAATTGATATGTACAATAAGTTCACTCTCCAATAGCTCTGTGGAACCCACAATATGATATGTAGCGTTGTCGTCCTTAAAATGGAACTCAGAACCCATAGCACGTGGGGAAGGATAATCTCGTTACAAGATCTAAAGCCAGTTACTGAACCATTTTGAAAGATGTGCAAGTCAGTATGGGCACAAAGCATAATATAGGCACAAACAATAACTCCGTTATATCTAAACGGGTCCCCTTTAATGATGTGGTATTGCATATTCTTTGTCTCGATGTGTATACGTCCAGAAGTATACTCATTAGACCAAAGCTACTCTCATCCAGAAAGAGTACTCGTCCTCATTGCCCACTTATTCAGATGTTGTGTGTTCCCGTCATCACATAAGATGGCATTGCCGATAAGCCCATATTAAAGGCAAACATCGTACTGGTCGTTGTTCAGATAGATGGCCCTTATACAGTCTCGTGGCCACGATGAAACGTGATACAGGGTTTCCAGTTCTGTACCAGATGTATTTAGCGATTTCTTCCGCAGTCTACCATCTGTTTTTTTCTCGCACGTATGACAACCCCGGACGCCAGCTTGTGACCATCATCACTGATCTACAAGTCCTTCATGATTCCTAATTACAATTAATTAACGGTTTAGGAATATTGTTATTAGAGGCAAAACAAAAGAGATTACTAAATATTATTCGCTATTCTAAACTGAGGTCCATTCACAAGGACGACACTTATGTTACTTCAACCACTTTCTTAACTTCTGTATCATGTCAACTTGAGTAATTTAAGTCTCAAAAGGTTTAGCGATAGTCCTGTTATAAGACGGTTCTTAAGGAAATGAGACCTAAACCTTCGGTTTCGAATTCTTTATTTTACTATTCGAGCTATTGCGGTTCTATAAATTTGCTGAAACACTGCAGAAAATGTACTCTACAGATGATACAGTAATGTCTAGCTGAAATCTCTTATCATCCGAGTAATCTGTACAACGTGCATACATTTTTTAAATATTATTCCTATAAAGCTGTGTGCTTCAAGCTTAATATTTATTGATCAAACATGGATTTTTTTTTCAATCCGTTTTTATCTGTTTATCCAATGAAGCAGGCAGAAATAAAAAAAGTGATAATAGTAATTAATGTTTGAGTATTAATGATTCCAAAAGACTTTTTTAAAAAAAAGTATAGTACACAGAAGAATAACAATATTACTCCGTAAAAGAATTCTTTTCCTTTCAGGGTGTCTAGGGAACATCTCTGAGGCATTGGATTTTCTTCCTCAAAGAATTTCGTTTTTTTCACTGCTTTCGGCAATCTTTCATGTTACTGATTGGATTACCTAACTTTTTTTTGAAAAAAAAGATTGTTAAAAAACTATAAAAAAGGCTGCTGTTATCTAAAGAATATTCGTCGTGATGCACAGTTCATCCGACTTTTCAAACAGTTTATTAAAACATTCTTATCCAAGATGCAGTATTAAATTATCTCAATACTTTGTAAAATTTAAGCGAATTTAGGAATAGTATAGAAAAAAGTAATTGGAAATAGTTTTATAAATGGTTTGGATAAAAAAATATTATAAGTAAACATTACCTTTTTTCAGAGATTTTCTTTTATATTGGGTACTGAAAAAGATTTTAATTATTTAAGCGTGGAAGATATATACATATCGAAAGTTTTGTATTTCCTAATATACTCATAAATTTTATTAATATGTCATTTATGGGACCTTACAGAATCAATTTCCCCCATAAAGTATTACAAAAATTATTTTCTTCACCCCAAAATACACTCGCCCTCTTCGCTGAGTATTTCCTGACGTTATATAAATATATACATATATATACATATAAATTATTAATCTAGCCTCTTGACTTAATAAGAACAGGACCTAAATAATAATTAAATTAAATTATTATTATCTTTTAAGCTCTCGTAATCCCCTCCCCTAGTATGTTTCAATAAAACACTTTAGTGGATCTCTTCTCAATAAAAAAACATGCTTAACAAATTTCAAGTCTACATCTAATAGCTCAAAAACGGAATTTTCTTATCCATATGCCCCGTAACCATCCTTGACAGTTGATTTCAGTAAAATGATTTCTTAATGAATTTGAATTTAACTAAAGAAACATGTATACCAAATTTCCTTCCGGTAGCCAAGTAGTTCGAAAGCGAGAATTTGTTATCAATACATCCCATTAACTCCCCGCTCCTTCCCAGGAATCCATTTCCGTAAAATCCGTTCTCTGCGGATCTATTTTTGAACAAAAGAAACATGCCTACCAAATTTCCAATCTGTAGGTCTAACAGTTCAAAAACAGGAATTTTATCTATAACGCCCATTAACCCCTCGCAACCCTCTTTGATGGTCGATTTTTACAAAACCCGTTCTTAGAGGATAGTTCTTGAAAGGAACGGGTCTACCAAATTTCAACTCTGTGGGCTTAATAGTCCAAAAATTTTTATTTATAACGCTTTATGTATAACGCCCCTTAAGCTTGTTAACAAATAAAAATGTGGTAGGTTTCTGAATCAAAAAAAGTTTCTGAAAGTAATTTTTTGTTTCTCGAAAAAGTTATTGTTCTTAAATTTCCTTTGACTACAATACCGAAATAGCGAAGAAGTCAGTACAGTTATTAATAATTAACCCGCGATCACTCACGCGGGGTGTTCTGTACACCCCAGCAATAAGAAAATCCTCCCAGGATTCTAAAAAGAATACGCAGAACCACAATTTTTTCTGTAGCTGCACATTTTAGATCATTGAACCCTTAGGCCTGAGGCAATCCCTTTTTCTCGAACGATTGGAATGTAATGACCTTCAAAAGTTTATCTGGGGGCTGAGAACTCCCACGAGAAGTCGCACATTTGTATACAGTCTCCTCTGAATGTTTGGAAAATGATTAAAATATTATTTTTCTACTTTCTACTATCATTATTTCATTAATTATAAAGTATATTTTTTACTGGTATATAAGTTTTATACTGGTTTATGAAAAAATATAAAATTATGTGTTTTAAAACGCGAAAATTTTGTATGTTTAGTTTAAATTAATGTTAGTCTCATTTTTATGCAATAAATTTAATAATTTTATTTGTATAATACAAAAGACATCTTGTACTTTATAAATATGTATCATAATGACTTAATTTTATTTTCATAATTAAATACACGTGTTAAAAGTTTGGGGTAGCGACGGTAGCAAAAACAGGCGCGAGTGACCGCGGATTAAAAAAAATTTAATATAATTTTAAAAATTTTTTAAGCAAAAGGATTTTAAATAAGTATGCATGTGCTCTGTAAAACTCGGAACAAGTATATTTAACCCTTTCGTGGGCCTTGGGAAGATTACTTCCCATCTACATGATCTTTTAAAGTACACCTGTTGGAAGCGCAAAATCCGTTATAATATATTGCCCTTGCTATTATAACGATGGGGAGACTCATTCCCGCTACAGTTTTGTACTACTACACATATTCCAGCGGTTATTGTATCTGTAAATTGAACAAAAAAGATGGTACTAAAGAAGGAGTACCTTGTCCAAAAGCTATCGCTGTATGTAACGATGTCATGGTAGGGATTGGTCAAGGGGTTTGATCAAAGAAAAGAAAGATATCAATTAAGAAGATCTGTAAAATGGTGCCATCGTATCTTTTATTTTCTATTGACCTTGTCATCATACTCTGGCAAGTGAACAAAAAAAAAAACAGAAGTTTAGACCAGCTAACATTCCGTACAGCGTTAGCTCGTCAGCTAATTAACGGATGTTCCTCAAGAAGAATGAAAGAACATTCCTGCTAGCTTCAAAGCAAAGAAGTGTGTAGTCCCGAGTGATGTGCATATAGCCAGTGTGAGAAATCATATGCCGAAGATAGTTTCCAACTATAGACGATGCAAGAAATGTAGCGGAAAGGGACAAAAAAAGAGGACTCGCTACATGTGTGCAGAATGGGATGCACTCTTGTGCATTGCAACATGCTTCTCATATATATATATATATATATATATATATATTCATGATAAATAATCACCATTAAATTTAATTTTTCTTATGACGGTGAATGGTTCCATGGGAAGTATTCTTCCCACCTAAAATTTAAATGAAAACATAAAATTCGGTAAAATGAAATATATTTCCTAAAATGCTATTGTTTAATTGTTAATAAAACATAAAAAACTGCGAGAAATACAAAAGAGAAATAAATGACCCACGAAAGGGTTAAGACAACAATGGAAAAAATTTGGATTTTTTGACAGAAATAATTTTTTTTTTATAATGGGGCTGCCGATTAGTAATTCCTTTTCCAGACCTAGTACATTTCCCAGTAGATGGCATCGCTTTTTAGCGCGGAACGACATAGGCGGATATCAATTACCACTATGTAATTTTAAAGCCGAATTTCCTCCCAGAGAGAGGTACTTGAGCTCAGACGATGAGAAATTGTACCAGGACTTTACTTTTACGAAGAGCACCCAAACCAAACAGGCACTCTTTGGATCTTAAACATGGAATAAATTATACTTTTTATGAATAAAATAAATGTCAATTCCTTAGCTATTTTTTAAAACTTAGGGCTGAGTAAGGAACAAAAAGCCCAAGAAAACGATTATGGTTTGGTAATTTTTTTTCTAAAGAAAGCTTTTTGTTAAAAGGATATTTGTACTGAAATTTTAAAATTTAGATCACACACATTTCGTCATATTTCAGTGATTGCTTTTTTCTATAACTTTTTTAAAACTTTTGAATTCGTTTATACATTAAAACATTGCAATTATTTAAAAAATGTTTAAAAAAATTAAGATTTAGATGCTACTGTACAATTCAAAGTTATATATTTACAATTTACTTTATGCTGATTTTTATAGGTTTTTCCTATTAAAACTAAGCAAAAAATACATTCAATAAAAAAGAAAATTTTTCCAATTTCTTCTACTTATTATGCCATATATACGTAAATTCTATTAAAGTTGCTTGGTTTTTCTCTCTTTCACAGTTGTTACAAAATTATTTATACTCATAAATATGTATTAATTTATTGTTATATTCTTTTCTTCTGAAAGTATGAAGTTATTTATTTCATTTAAAATACCACTTTAGTCTCACATCATAAATTAAAGAAAAAAGGATAAAAGATAAATAACAAATCAAGGGTTAAATATGAGTATTTTTTTGTTCTTGCAGCACATAAAAGGATTCGAAAAGAAAATATTCTTTAACTTTCGGAGGAATAATGCACAAATAGTAAAACGGGCCTAAATGCTAAGATGTTTCTTTATTCTAGATGCACTGTAAGTGATTTATTTTTCTTTTCCAAATAAGTTAGAAAAAGCAATTATCTGCATATTTTTCCCCATATGGGTTGCATTTTGACACACAAGCCTTTTGCAGGCATGACAAGTCTCCCAATTGGAGCCGCCATTTCAGTGTTGGCACCATCTAGTGGTAGCTCTAGTTATCAAACTTTGACGCTTGAAATCATTTAATTCTAGCTCTCGACGAATGCTAAATATTACTGTGATTTAATTTTACCGACAGTACCAGAGCCAAATTGATACTCAAGGGATCTTTTACATACCACATAATCATATGACAAACGTGCCTACCATTTTCGCATCTGGAAAATCTATCAATTCCAGCCAGGATCGAACCCGAAACCTTAAACTTACGAAGAGCGTACTTTACCTCTTCGTCACCGAGCTGGCAATCACAGTTAACAAAAGATGTTCTTTAGATTTATGTTACTTTTACTTAATCACTCATATTGATAATTATATCTTTTACATATTCTATATAAATGTTAGAGTTTTTCGGATATTTTAGTAACTAGCACATTACTGAGAAGAAATATAAAATAAGTTGTCTAAGCTTAAGAAAACAACACTTTTTTAGCTAGAAATTTCGCGAAATGATTCCACACATTATCTATCACCTACTAACGATGTCTCGTTCACGACAAATTCATCATTTTGTTTTAAGCTTTATACGACAGCCTTTAAAAGTTCGTGGAGCAAAGAAAATATGTTCGAGAGAAAGTTTGTTTCACATTTTATAGTTTTCTAACTACTTCGTGAAAGAATCTTTAGAAAGTAATATGTTGTAAAACAAAAGTTACAGGATTGCTTAAAAATGTAGACCAAAAATTCTTGTTTATTGGTTATCCATACTTATTTACCGATATAAGGGAAGTAAAATAAAGATTTTTTAAAAATGTAATTAAAAACGTCATGTATGTTTCTAATTCAAATTAGGTATTGAGGTAATTGTATTTATATATATATAATTCTATTTTAAATTATCGCCTGATGAAAGAATGCGTAAGATATTGGTAAAACACAAATCAATACAGAATGAATAATATTGAATGTGTTCAAAGAAAAAGGGTTAAAGAAAGACTCAGAAGGAGAAACGTATTCAATTACTTCCAAATAAATTACCTAAAAGATAATTTTTGAATGCTAATGAATTGAACGCGAATAAAGATTTTTGAATACTTTTGTATGCAACAAAACATTTTATGGATTCACAATAAAAATCACCCACGTATTAAATTAAACTATTTAAATCTGGGATTTTTAAACATTGGCCATTCGACTATTTGTTGCAGAATCTATAATCAAATCTCTAAATCATTAATATCATCGTTACAATAGAACAAAAAATGATGCCGATTTTTTTTCTCTTGACACTCTAGGTAGTTTTATTAATAATTCGAACATTAATAATTTTATCGATTTTTTTCTAACGAAATTCGATTATCTGTAATATGATTGATAGTTTCTGACAATAAAAGAGAAGACAAAGTTAATGTTTCAGAAACACTTTGCAAAATGTCGTGTAATAATAAATTTCTTTAGAAAGTATGTTTAATTTTAACACTATGACATAATTTTAATCAAATCGAAGATAACTTTTCTTTACTTACCCAGAATTAAGTTGTTAGTAAGACTATGGACCTTATTTTAATACCTTCAATACAACAATTAGTATTAAAACTAAGAAATATTGTAATCAATGCTGTTTATATATATATATATATATATATATATATATAATATACTATACTAATATATATATATATATATATATATATATATATATATATATATATATATATATATATATATATATATATATATATATATATATATATATATATATATATTAGCACACTAAGTATTATATTTATTCCTTTAATACTATTATTAAGTTTGATATTATCGATAGTCATAACATAATACTTCTAATACTGTCTTTCTAATCTCATAGCTAGAAATATTAACACTACATCAATAATGTTTGAATTATTGATTGGCATATCAATATTATAGGCCAGTGCTTCTCGAACTTTCACTACTTGCGACCCAATATTCAATCATACTTTTCTTCACCCCCTTCCCCACAATAACAATGTATTGAATTCGATATAATACGATACTTTGACGCTAAAGTTTCAATTCGACTTTAACTTCTTAAGTGCCATCGGCGTATATAAACGTCTCGTTCAGCCAAAATGTAATTTGTCCCGGAAGTATATATACGTTTTTCCGAAATACAATCTTTTATGTTCACTGCCATCCATAAAATTATTCCGAAGGCTTTGGAATGTAATAAAAAGAATCTTGACAGTGTTTGAGAAGGAATTACTTATTTTAGAGGATTTGCTTAATTATTCCTTTCTCTCTTCCACCCCCTCAAAAATACTACATACGCATGCATACGTGCAAAACGGTGGCATTCGGGAGCGAATCGCGTAACTTTCAATCGGCAGTTAAGGGATTAATTATAAACCGTACAACTTATCAAGATATGTGTTTGTTTTTGCATATAATTTTATATATGACAAGCCCGTGGGGTCATTGGTAATTATTAATCTTGTTCTTAACTTAGTATTGTTATAAATTGTTTATAAAATACCATGAGTAAAACTGATAGATTTATAAGTGTATTATAGCAGTGTAAATATTTTGTTTTATTTTTATTATGTCAGAATGTATTTTATTTGTTTACTTTCAATAAATTAATAATTTTTGTTAAATAATCTTTTGTTTTTCACTTTTCTATATGCTCGTGCCTCCCTCCTAGGGTTATCACGCCCCCTAGGGCGGGCGCCCCACAGTTTGAGAAGCGCTGTTATAGGCATTAATATTTTCGATTGTATCAAAATACCGTATAAATACTGTCCTTTTTTTCCCCTAGTTAGTTTATCAATAATATCAATGCTATTATTGTAAACTAAGTAGTTAATATTTATTTAATCAATATGCAATCGAATTTTACTATAAACAATGTGGAAAAAAGTAAATATGTAGAGTTTATTAAGTCTATATACGCATTTTAATAGTATAATTAAGGAATACTAATTTAAAGCATTGCTTGGAGAAGGAAACCTGTTTAAGTTGGTGGCATCTGAATATTGGTATAAAATTTATGCTCTACTTGACAACTATACACAAGTAAGCCAATAAAATTATTTATATGAACGTAATTATTACTCTTAGCTTTCTCAGTTTATGTGTAGTGAAATATATATTCTTTTTTCTGTTATTTTGAATACTAATTGTATAAAGGCGATAATTTGGATTCATTTAGAAGAAACTGAATTTAAAAATTTTGCTCAGATTTCAAGAATAAAAGGTATAATTTTTTTTAAGAAAACTATTCTATTTATATTACTATATATATATATATATATATATATTTGTTGTGTGTTTTTTATTTATTTTTAGAAACAAGAGTATAATAATATTTTCATGTAGATGAATGAAATTTTATCAAGTATTAGTCTTAAAGGTATATGAAGTAATGTGAAAAATTGTTGTTATAATAATTTTTCTGAACAGATCATACAAATATGAAAATTCAAACTGTATGAGTAGCGAATATAGTATATCTTGTCTTAAGATTAATAAAGTCGAATTGAGTAAATAAACCTGTTTTTGATATATTTTTGTCCTTTAATAAATTTATATTTGGTGATAATATTTTACAGTTTTATTTGCAATGTATGTCGGCTGGGTGGTGTAGTTGGTTTGGCGTTGGTTTTGTACACCCAAATTTGAAGGTTCAACCATGACTCAAATTGGTGGATTTTCATGATGAAGAAAATCGACATTGTCCATGTTGTTTGATTATGCGGCATTTTAAATCCCTTGAGGGCCTTTTTGGCTTGTGCGCTCTCGGAAGAATAAAATTCCAAGTACAAATTCACACATCGTCGGAGCTCAGGTACATCCCTCTGGGGAGGAAACGGTTACATCAAAATTACATTGGAACAATTGGTATATACCTAGACGGTGCAGTACTGAAAAGTGAAACCAGTGGAATGTACTAAATCTGCAAAGGTAAAACACCAATCCGCAACCCATTAGAAATTAATAATAACTTGTAATATATCAATTTATTAATTTATTATAAATAAATACAGATTTTATAACGTATTATAGTTGCAATTAAGCTTCATATTTTAATGTTCGTAATTAATAATTCCAACAAACGATGGTCAGTCAGCTTTGAATGGATCTCGATAATGAGATGACACCTAAAAATATTTGAATAATTTTTCGACTTTTTTTATTATTAATTTTTTTATACAACAGATCACTAAAAATCTTGTAAAATAATAAAGAAAGCTCTAAAACCAATCCAATTTAATGAAACACAAATTCAGGATTTTACTATTTATAAATATTAAGGTATCCGACTACGCTCGGAACCGTCATTTTGCAAAAGCATATAAATGGATAATATTTATGATATTTAGTGTCACTTAGATTAGAAAAAGTAAATAGAATTGTTTTAATAATAGTATTACAATAAAAAAATTATTTAAGTGCAATATTTTGACAAAAAATGAACATAGAATGACCCCCTTTTCAAAATATTCTCTTTTTTTGAAACTCTTCATTATAATAATAAAATTTTGCCTTTTCTATAGCTCGACCTCATTAAGAGCCCCAACTAAAATTTTGAAATATATAACTTAGAAGTGGGTTTATCCATGTTTTACGACAACAGAGGGAGAAATTTTAAGAAAAACGCCGATAATTATTTCAATGGGTTGTAACTCTGAAAATAATATGAATTTTCAAAATCATAATTGAACCTTTGTACAGAGGTCTGAGTTATATACAGGCAAAATATTATTATAAGAGGAGAATTTTTCAAAAAAGGAGAACATTTTGAAAAAAGGTTATTCTAAGTTCATTTTTTGCCGAAATAGTGTATTTAAATACATTTCTTTGTCAAAATGTCCTTAAAACAATTTTATACATGTATTCTAAGTGACACTAAATATCATGAAAATCATCCATTTATGCACTTTTTTAAAATCACGGTTTCGAACGTAGTCTTATACCTTAATGGAAGTAATATACCGAAAAATAAATTCTGATATGGAAAGAGGGAGTTTCCAAAGGACTTCCTCTGAATTGAAGCGTTTCTGCTAAACAAAACACGAGGTATGTTCAGGGGAAAAGCAGATGCAAAGGATTTGTGATTTCCAAAGCCTGTAGACCACCCATGAAAACTGTGACAGTTGCTCGGTTGAGAAAACATCCAAGGGAGAAGGTAGTTTGGTCAGAGTAGAAAAGGGAAACTTGAGATGCGCTCAAGATGTTCTCGAAAAACAAATATGAATGTCTGAGGGGGATGAAACTTCGTTGATGTTTTCACAAAACATGAAATAATAATTAACATGCATACCGATGTGGTTAATTTAATGTAAGCTTTTCGAACATTGGAGTCTCTTTCTACAGGAGGCATTCTTATTCAAAGACTGCTGCAACTATTTCCTTTTAAGTAAATATGCATTAAGGAATCCGACTACTTGCAAAAACTTTTTTTTTGAAAAAAAGGAGATCTGGGGATTTTTTTTTTTTTGTGTTTTTTAGATTTATTTAGTATATATTTTAAGGGAAAAATACTAAAATTGAAAACAGAAAAAAAATTTATTATTATTAAAATGGGAAAAAAATGATAAAAATGTACAAAAAATTACATAAACGGGGCCCGTTCTATACAAAAATTTCATGAACTAGTTCTCAATTTTCCAATTTTGATGTGTTATTTTGTTATTCATGTTTGAAATGACTTTCAGGATAAGAGATATTTTAATTTTTACAAAAACTAGAGGATTTTATCTTAGTGATTATATGAAATTGCTTAAAAAAACAGTGATTATATTCACATAAAGGACTGTAAATTTCGTAATAAAACAGTAATTGATAAATCTGAAGGCCAAAATACTTCTACAGTTATACAGAACATACACAAAAAATTTCAGCAAATTATTTTAAAAACTTTTTGAGCAATCGCTGTCCCCGTTTCGAAAAATACACATTTCGAGTAAAATGCATTTTAAAGTTTGACAACTTGTGTAAAGTTATGTCAACTGCTTTTACTAAAACACTTGTAGTTTTCATTCTAGTGAATGGAAAATAAAAAATTTGGTATTTTTATTAGGCTAATAAAATGGCCTATAAAATAAAACTATAAACAATATTTGTCAATTTTTGAAAAAAATCATGATTTTAGGGTAGTCAGATACCTTAAGATAAATTATTACTGATTTTTCTAGAAAATATTATAAGATTATGGAAGTTTTCTTTAAAAAAAATTATTAAAACATAGAGAAAGAGATTTTTGATGTTACAAATGTTTTAATTGTGTATTGTTTTAATTTGATATTTAAGGTATCTGACTACGTTCGGAACCGTGATTTTAAAAAAGCGCATAAATGGATAATTTCCATGATATTTAGTGTCACTTTGATTAGAATACACAAAAATTGGTTTAAAGGACATTTTGGGCAGCAAAATTATTTAAATACCATGGCGGAAAAATTAACTTAGTAACCTTCTTTCCAAATGTTCACCTTTGAAAAATCTCTATTGTATTAATATTTTGCCTGCATATAGCTCAGACCTCTGTACAGAGGCTCAACTAGAATTTTTGAAACGCATAACTGGGAAGGCGGTTTATCCATGTTTTACGAAAACAGAAGGGAGAAATTTTAAGAAGATGCGCCGATAATTATTTCAAATAGTTGTAATTCTGAAAATAATGTTAATTTTTCAAAAATCATAGTTGAGCCTCTGTACAGAGGTCTGAGCTATAGACAGGCAAAATATTAATACAAAAGGAGCATTTTTTACAAAAGGAGAACATTTGGAAAAAAGGTTATTCTAAGTTAATTTTTTGCTGAAATATTGTATTTAAATAATTCTTTTTTTGTGAAAATGTCCTTAAAACAATTTTATACATGTATTCTAATCTAAGTGACACTTAATATCATGAAAATTATACATTTATGCCCTTTTTTAAAATCATGGTTCCTAACGTAGTCGGATACCTTAAAGGCATTCATTTTATTAAAGAAGTATTCAAAGTAATTGGAAGAATAAAACCGACAATGTGTAACGTTCCGGTGGACGCTGGTGTATGGAGGTTAAAGTAAAGATCAGCCATAGTAATTCTAAATCACTTTTATTATCGATTTCACTTAATAACACTAGACAACTTAAAGGGAGAATGCACTTAAAACATTTAACCAGAGGAGCAATCACGTTTGATTAATTTAAATATCATAGAAATAACTACACTTATCTTATTGCTGGAACACTATTGACTCCATTACTTGAATTATCTTTGGATAACTTGACTAAAATGTACAACATCTGGTCGTTGTCTTATTCCCGCTTCTATATCCCCTTTTAAAACCTTTTTTTCCCTTACTATACTACAAACACTTAAATAGAAATTCTAATTTGCACAAATCACGTCTTTTTCGCAGAGAGAGTTTTTCAGTTGAAATCACAGTTAAAAAGATTTATTTTACCCAAGAGGATTATTAGTATAATCGGGATAGACCCGTTACAACTGTAATAGAATCGAATGTAAATTAAATGAAAGAAAAAAAGTAGATATGTTGTGTCAAATTTAGAAGCTGAAATAGTACGTTTGAAGTGGAAAGTTATAAATTCTATTTTGTGAAAATTTTTAACAACTTGTAAGGGCACCCCCCTGGGGTGCCCTTCTCCTAGATTATCAGAGTGAGCTAGAGATGCTGGAATAAATGAAGAACCAAAAACCGCAGAATTTAATATTATTTTATTAAGACCCCAATTTCCAATAACAAATTAGGTAATAAATAATGTGGAAAAAGAATCACGGTGGGAAACACACAATATATAATACCGAAATAACGAAAAAGGGACCACTATCAAAAACCCAACCGACTAAGCTCAATTTCAATGTAAAACAGACCCGAATATTAAAATGGTAACACCTATTTTTAATGTCCAAAAAACAAAAAAATTGTTTGATCCTAGCTGAAGTTGGGGTTCATTGGCGTGCAATGGTATGCCCCTTTGACAAAAAGGCTTTTCTTGGAAACCCTTTTGACTGTCACTTAACTTCTGAAATACTTTTTTCCCCCTTACAACACGGACATCATAACACCCCCAAATCCCCCCTGTTTTAAATTTTAAACTTCTGTTTTTTAAAAAGTTTCCAAATTTGCATTTTTTCATTCACTTTTTATTTCCCGGGTTTGGGTTTGGGAAAAGAATTGCCATTTATTCTGACCTAAAAGGAACCCAAAAGGACATTTAATGAAAAACGCGTAAAACCCGTCACAAACTGAGGGAGGAGGAAAATATCTTTTTTAAACCCCAGAAAAACTAAATTTAAACCACCTATATAGATAAGAGTCAGATCAATCAATGTCTAACCAACAGGTGCACAAAAAACTGTTTAGAAATTTGGTTGATTTTTTTTTTTTTTGTCTCAGACCCACCACCGTGACAAAAAAAAACGCAGCCCCTAGAAATTTTTCGAAAGAAAGAAATCTTTTTAATTAGGTTCTTAATAATACCATATAACTATGAGGCTTGTAAATTGTTTTAAAACGAAGGTATAATTTACTGTATGATCATAGAATAAGGATAGGCAATCTATTGAAACTGGATAATGAATGATAGGCATTGAAGTTAAGATTTTTATTTTAATCCTCTCAATTGCGTAAAAGAAGACTTTATTGTTGGAGGGAGATGAAAAGTTGGTAAATACATATACAGTCGAATGTCCATATAAAGAACCTATATTTTACGAACTTCTTTCTTGGGAAATTTTTTCCCGGGAAACCCAAAAAATTTTACCATTTTTTTCGTAAAATAACCTCCAAATAACGAAAGGCATTTTATATTTAACGAATGTTTTCTGTTGCGATTCGATTTTTTTTCCTCCCTATTTTTAAAATATTTCAAAACATTTTTCAAATTAAGCTCTCTTTTAACACATTTTATAGTGAACAGTAACCTTGAACTGGTTTTACCACGTGCCTAACTCACCTAGAGTAACTTACCATAATTTTTCAAACAAAAAACTAAAGTAAAACCAATAGATTTTATCAGGGACGCATGTGGTGATATATGCTTAAAATTACTGGTTATAAAACAACGTACACGTTTAAAATTATTTGTAGACTTAATACGAACGCGTTCGGAGTACTTTTTAACAAAATAACATATTTAAACATCATAAATATTTTTTTCAGGACTCAATACCAATAAATTCTATTATTTAACCAACAATATTTAAAATAAATTGCCTGAATTTTCCCAAAAAACACAACTATAAATTTAAAAAAGAATATTTTTTTAAAAAATTTTCCCCAAAAAAGTTAAAAAAAGTAATAAAAATATATTAGTAAAAGTATTACTAAAACAAATTAGATACATTTATCTAAAAAATGTTGTGAAATTTTAACGTTTTATTAAAATTTGAATATTTTATAGCTAGCTAATTGGATAAACATTATAATAAATGTGTTACATTCTTTATGGGACCATTATTTAAATAACAAGCCATAACTCAAAAAGTATTCATACAGTAAGAAATACTTTAGTATATTCTCTAAAAAATAACATAAATATCCGGTTAAAAATGTTTTATAGAAATACATTCGTAACATTTTGAGTTATTAGACTCACCATAATAGTTTTTGAGCAGTTTAAATGTCCACTTCTGGTAGACCCACTTCCAGTTTTTCTAACTTTATAAAATTGATTGTAACTTGGTCTCTAAGTAGCGTAGAAAAAAACAAAGCATGTTTTGTAAAGCCAAGAGTTAACTCTATTTAATAAAATATAAAACAAATATATCTTTCTTGACCTCGAATTTGGTCCTTTTCACTGTGTTCGGTTACCTTAAAATTAGAAAATGTCGTTAAAAAAATTCATTAATTTTAATGAATTTTAAAACAGTGTATTCCTGATGAATAAAACAGTGCAGTCTTAGACAATATTTTTTCTCCTTCTTGTTTTCCTTGCAGTTTTAAAAAAGTGTGAATAATTAATTTTAAAATAATACATAGTTTATGAATTTAAAATGTGTTTTATGTAGTTTTCTAAAGTATATTAAAAGATGAATCAAACGAATTTTTCCCATAATGAACTTTTTCGAGATTTAGTTAAGTAGAGGTCCGACTGTATATATATATGTACACATATGTACAAAGAATAACCTAATAGGGAATTTTTGACTTAATGCTGCGATGATTATGTGTTAAGAAAACTTTCTGAGAAGGATAGTCAAGCATTAATTTAACTATGCACAGCTAGATAAGATACGCATATCTATGCAATTGAAGACGGTATTAATCATTTTGAAACGCAGAAAGACGCAAAAATAAATCGTCTTGATACTTTTATAGTATATTTCCTATTGTGAGAAAATTATAAATTAATGTATTTGAAGGCAAATGAAATGCACTCAGGTTGGCAAAGAAGTTGATACATTTCCAACAACAAAAGACATTTGAGAGCACATTTGGATCAACGAACAACAGACTTCATTATTTTACGCACACAATGGTCTTTATAGAATTAAAATCCATAACTCATTAATTATTATGCCACAGTTATAACAGCTAGGAAATGCAACTGGTTACAGACTCGATCTTTTTGACCAGTAGTCTTCAAACATTTTTTATTCCTTATCCTTAAAGAGAAAATAATTCTATGTTGCTCTACACGCATGCACCCCCGAAAATGTACACAAAAAATAAACATTTCACAATTAGAATTTAATATGCAGAATTTTGTAGTAATTTCCTTTTGAACGCTTGGAGGCTTCTTTCTTTCAAAGAAGCTTTCAAAGTCCTCCTCGCTCATGCATTTTATAAAGTTGGTACATTATGATTTGAAGTCCACGGACGGTAGTGAATTTCAGAAAAGGGATTAATGTGAGAAAATCTTGTATTCACGCAACACGCGATCAAACTCTGCAAGTGTTCGTGAGTGGGATTGAACCTTGGTACCACTATAGACCTGCCGTATAAAAGGGGCTGATGACCTTTAAATCTGTCGAGATCAAAGATACAAACGTTAGAGAGTTGAAGAAGTTTGGAGAATGACACGTCAGTAAAGGTTTTGTCATCGTCACTTGACTGTGGATTAAAATCAAGAAGTTTTATCTTCAATATCCCCCGAATTGCTTTAAAAGTTGACGTTAATTAATTGAGAAAAATTTTTTGTAATCCCCATGACGTAGAAACTTACTAATATATTTTTAAGAAATTTGAGATTTAGGTTAATTTTAAGGGAGACACAAAATAAAGTAAACGAAAAAGTGATTTTTAGGTAAATTCTGCTTTAGGATTTATTTAATTACGTTAATTATATACCAATTAATATTAATACTATATAAATTATACTTTATAGTATAATTTATTTTATTTAGATGCAATTAAAATACTAAAGTTATTAAGAATGTTTATTTTTGACGACTGTACAAAGTGTACCTGGGTTAATTAGCATCTTAACACTCATACTAAAAATTAAGTTGTATTATTTAATTGATAAAATGAGATATATAATTTGTCTGCCTATTTTTCATTAAAGTAGGTTAAAAGTAAACTTACTAAATAATAATAAGGGAAAGTCGTATAAAAATAAAATCCCCGCTTCGATCATAAATAGCTAGTTTAGGTGACATCTTTCATATTTAACGAGCGTTTCCTATTTAAGAGGAAACCCTTTCCCCTTTCAAATAAATTTTGGTTGAAAGAAATTTATATTGATGCATTGATCTCAGGATCACCAAAATCATATAGTAAGACGAAATTAAATCTTCATTGCTTTTCCAAGCGGAATATTTCTAGGGCGCATCTCACACGGGACACTTTTCCTCTAGATTATTACTTTTAAATAAATAAGATGCAGTTAATTCATTATTTTACTGAAAGAATTATATTTTCTTCAAAAATATTTTTTCGTGGCTGTTGTGAAGTGAAAGACCTTCTGGTGTATAAATAATAAGTAGATTGGAGAAATAGTTGATTTTTAGAAGTTATAAAACTCGATAATAGTGTTTAGGTACATTATTAAAAAATTTTTATTTGAATACCTAAGCATACGCATTAAATTTAAGAAAATTATTTACATAAGGGAAGGAAATATAAATAAAAATTAATTTTGAGGAAATACCCAAATTTTTAAATTCGAAATAAATATTTGAATCATAAATTATTAAAAAGTACATTGCTAAAAAAAACTAAAATTTAAAGTAAATAGTCGATATTCGACTATTAAGAATTCTTTAATCTATTGCGATAAGTATTTGTATACACAGAGAAAATTGCCATTATATTATTCAAAGTTCTTACAATTTATCTAGATCTTCTTTATCTTAAAATAAAGTTGTATATTCGATTTCATATTAGATTAAAATTTTATTAAGAAAACTTCAATTAAATGCAAAGGAATTCAAACATTTTCTTCAAAAAAAAAATGAGTAGTAAAAAAAATTTGAAATTATGGTCTTTAAATTGCACTTTTTCAAATGAATATCATTTGTTTATCCATTTTACAAATGCCGATCACGGATTCTCCAATACTATTTCACAGTATCATAGTATCACAAATTTATAACTAGAAGGCTCAACTCAATTGTTCGAGTCTTCCAGGATCATAGGCTGGTTGGAGTCTCACCAACACATTTTGAGGAGTCAACCACTCCAATTCTGAAGAGGTGGCAACGAATAGTCGTGTCCACTCTAAAGAGATCTAACGCTGTCTTTTCTTGGTAGACTGGGGATAAATCTCTCCTCCCCGGAAAGAGCAAGGAGAGCAGCAAAGCTGTAGTAGAGTTAACCAGAAGAAGGATGCACCATTAGGAAGCCTTCTACGATGCAACCCAAAATGTATAATATTAAAATTACAAAGAATTCTTGAAAGAATATTGAAATAGAAAAAATATTACCATTGTTTGAGAAAGTGTTGTATTTCCACACAATAAAACAACACGAGGGCTTTGTCGACGGGCTTCGCAATTTTTAACCTTGTCCAATGGCGAGGATGTCACCAGATCTGGTACCTCCCTCTCCTAACTACTACACTGACGAGAGAGCATTGATTTAATGTGCATCAGCCCCTCTACACTACGGGTTTTCAATAGCACTAAAACTCGAATCCGGGACACTCTGACTACGAGTTCGTGACCCTAACCACAAGGCTACCATCACCACTTATCATTGTTTGAAAATACCTCGTTATAAAAAATGGATTAGGCACAATGAATTGTTTTTGCACGGTTCTTAAATCAGGTTCCTTAAAAGAATTTTATTTAAAAATACACCATTATATCTAAGTAATTGAGGCATTCTTTTTAAAACTCTGACATTCATAGTTTTGTTAGCTTCGGAGTTAATATATAAATACTGTCCACAAGAATTTACATTTATCTTTTTCTGTTTTGGGATGCCTAGATCCCGATTCAGTTTGCTTCCATACGGTGAACATTGTCAAATCCAGTGTTAGATTATGTTTGTTTTTATTATAACCTTAGAAATTTCTTTGGATTTTTATGAAATATATGAATCCAAACAGTGATTTTTACAATAGTATGTCAGGTCAAGCTTAAATCCAAATGAGTTTCTATTCATATTGAACAGGGAAAACGAGACAGTTCATGTTAAGTGAATGTGGAAGTATTGAGAGCAGTGCTTCTCAAACTTTCAATCTTTGTAACAATTTTCATCGCCCCCCCCCTTATACAATGACAATGTATTGAATGCAATAATGTAGTATTGTGCTAAAGCTACAGTACGACCTTATTTATAAATTGTACAACTTATCAATATAACGTAAATTTTTTATTTAAATTTTAAGTAATGAATATTTAATTTACTTTTTAATAACAGGATAAGTATTATGTTACTTTTCATAGTTTAGAATGTATTTTGTTTTGCTTAATTTCAGTGAATAATTATTTTTAAATAATCAGTTATCTTCGACTTTTCGATATGTTCGCGCCCCCTTTAGGATTATACCCCCCTCAAAGGGGCCCCCCAAGTTTAAAAACGCTGATTGAGAGAGATTAACGAAGTACGAAATGTTAATTTATTTTTTCCACTTTAACTCAATTCTTCTTTATCTGTGTTTGAGGAAAACTACGGAATTATTCAAAAATCAGTTATTATCAGTGAGTTATTTTTTTGGTGAGAATATGATATCAGATACCCATTTTTTTAATAACATGTAAAATATAATTTTTCAGTTTAAACTGCATAACACTGATGTAAAGGAAAATTTGCAGGCTTGACAACCTTCACCGTTAAAAAATTAATGTATTCGTTTTAGGTATCCGACTACGTTCGGGAAAATGATTTTGCAAAACGTATAAATGGATAAATTTTTGATATTTGATCCAGAAGAAAAGGTACATAAAAAGTTTTTAAAAATTATTTAAAAAAAAATTATTTAATTACAATATTTTTTACAAAAATGAAATAGAAACCCATTTTCTATTTTCTTTTGTGAAAAAAGCTTTATTTAATAGTATTTTGCCTATATATAGCCAACGTCTGTACAGAGGGTCAATAAATTTTAAATATAAACAAAATGGGGTTTATCCATGTTTTACGACAACAGAGGCGAAATTTTAAAAAAAGCGAAAATTATTTCAATGGGTTGTAACTCAAAATTTGGGGTTTTTAAAAAAATTATAGTTGACCTCAAAAAAGGTCGGGTTTTCGGAAAAAATATTTTTAAAAAACATTTTTAAAAAAAATTTTAAAAAAAAATTATTCTAATTTAAATTTTTTTCCAAAATATTTTTTTAAAATAACTTTTTTTTTGAAAAAAATTTTTAAAACATTTTTATATATGTATTCTAATCAACCACAAAAAATCAAAAAATTATCCATTTATGCGCTTTTTTAAAATCGCGCTTCCGAACGTAGTCGAATACCTTAAGGTAGAGAATCAAGGATTATAGATTTCCTTTATAGAAAGACTTTCAGCAACAATTCATAAATGAAAAAATTATGCTTTAATATAAGTATTGATCTAATTTAAATAGCTAATAAATATTAGCTGGAGGATCGTGTTTAAAAAGAAGATAAACTCTCTACCAAAACAAACAAAAAAAACTATGTTTCTTAGAATTTGTAAAATAATTAGCGTTTATTAAAGAGCCTGTTTACTATCTTTTTCCAAATTTATGAACATTCTCGGAACATGAAGTAATTGTCTTAACTGTGCTCCATAACAGGAAAAAACAACGAAAAAAATAATAGAATTAGGTCATGTTTTCTTGTCATTTTTCATTTTAGGAGTTAATGAAGTAAAGTCAGTCTCCTTTAATCATGTTAAGCGTAAATTACGTGTCATATCTAGGACTACCCTATCTGCATTCAATAGGAACAATATATTAATGCTAAATAACACTTTTTTTCTTATCCTTATGTTGTAAACGTGTTTCTTTCCTCATTTTGCTTTAATTTTTGCTCAGTAAAGTTTCTGAAATAAATGAATTTTCAGTCTTCTTGAATTTCTAAGAGATCACCCATCTGTAAATAAATTTTTCATCTTAAAATATGATTGAGCTTCTTTTTTAGAAAAAGAAATTTGAAATATTCATATAAAAGATGATGATGTCATTTATGTATTAAGGGAAGGATATTTCCTTCTGTGTGCTTTGAAAGAACACTAGATGCACCGAAAAAATTATTAAAAATCATAAATGACTTTATTCTTGAAATAAAGCAATAAACAACCGATAGTATTAAAATAGGTCAAAATGAAAAATTAAAAAAAAAAAAAAAACACGAAAACATTCTTAGAAGGGAAATTGGGTATGGTTTGTCCCAAAATTAGGACTTGAGTATTAAAATGAGAAAAATGACCTGGACAAGGATAGAGATAATACATGATTGGGAACAATTTACCATTTAAAAACCGTTAACGCCATTTTAAAAATAACAGAATTTGGGAAAAGTTGTAAATTGAAAAAGAAAAAAAAAACCCAATTTTTCTTATTGTAAACACAAACAAAAGCAGTGGGAGTGTTTATTAACATCATAATTAAAAATTACATGAGGGCTTTTAGTGACGGACCTCGCAATTTTGAACCATGGTTAAGTGACGAAGGCAAGCCCTTTAGTTGGCACTCCTTTTCTTAACTTCCCTACCAAAACAAACGGAATGACGCGGCCTCGAAAATTCCCGGGGTCCTTTTACATTCGGGCTTTAACGGTATAGACTTGAACTCAAAACACAGTGTAAAGAATGGATATTAACGTCCCCATGCGCTACTGGGGCTTTTTTAACGGACCCTCATAATTTTTAGGGAAACCTGACCTTGTCCACTAATCACCACGAACAGAGAACTAAGGAATTAATATTTCGATGACAGATATGGTACTAAAAGCGATATAATACTGAAAAAATAATAGAAGCTGGATATTTTAAACGAACTAGCTGGAACCGTTTTTTTCCCCGGGGAATTGAAAAAAATTTAAAAAATAAATTGAAGGATAAAGAAGTTTTTAATGAGTTAGTTTTTT
>BMAV01002720.1:0-19251 GCA_019973955.1 Trichonephila inaurata madagascariensis
CTTAAAAACCCAAAATCAGTTGACCGGGACGAGAACTAACGAGTGCGGTTACTTCTGATCACATACAGTTAAGTGCATAACCCTTTAAGACCCAACCCGCACGATCGTGCGGGTTAGATATTCTTATACGTTTTTGCTTCTGGCATAGTCGTATAAAAGAAAATATCAAATTCAACAATTGAGCATGCTTGCAGAAAGTGTGAAGTACCACTTTTTATCAATAGATGGTGGTTGTAGTAAATGTTTTACTTTCAGCTGGCAAATCTTTCTTTGTTTTCAAATACAACGAAAACACGTTTTCTTTTTATTTGTCGTAAAGAGGTAATTATGAATATATTTCTAATTGCTTACATACAAATTTTTGTATTAATGTTTAAATAATTGCAAAATAGAAAAAAATATTAACTATACTCTATTAATGTTGCTTGCAAGACTGTTTCGTTACCCTCACGATCGTGCGTGTTGGGCGTTACTTGAATCACTGCAGCTATAAAGGTAAGCTCTTACCATGAGAGTTTTCTTTTCTGTTTCAATAATGTTTAAGCTTAAGAAGCTTAAATAAAAGGAAATATATTGCTATATAATTAAAAACATATTTTCTTGGAGTTGCCATGGACTTTTAGTCCCTTTTTTCTTTATCTGTTTTTTTTTTTTTTTTGGAATTTATTTTCTCTTGATGAGGGTATCACATTTTCATCCTTTGAACATATATCTGCATCCCCCAAAAGCACCAGAGGCCTTTTTCGGTGAGGGAGGTAAAGTGGTTTAAAATATATAAAATTATATATATATATATATATATATATATATATATATATATATATATGCAATTCTCTACTAACAAGAGATAACACCCAAACAATAACATTCGACAAACACATAGACAGCAGGAAAATCACACAATGAAGGACAAAAGAGTAATCGAGATAATAAATATAAAATGGATGCTGCAGTGTTATGAACATTACTGACTTAGGACAGTTATTATATAAAAATAATTTATATAAAAGTGGGGTTGAACATGTTTTTGGCCAGCCAACCTTCCCCCTTTTTTGTAAATAACACTGAGCAAAACCCAATAGGAAATAATGGATAGAAATATCTAAATCCATTACAAGATAGAGGTAACTTACCTAAAAATTGCACTTACAAATGCAAAGCCCGCGCTAAATCTGAGTGGAAACATTAATTTGTTGCCAGATTCTATACCCTAATACAGATTTCTCGGATGATGGCAATGCTGCGAAAAAAACATATGAATCACGTATACTGAAGGAAGAATCAAATTCAGATGAGAGCGATGAAGAAACAATGGAAATATTTGAAATAGAAATTGATGTGTTGGTGACATTTCAAGGCCTTGAAAGTGCAGATTTGAAAACTCAAAAAAAAATTCGAAAACTTTTTTGTAAAAAATGTAATTATACTCAGGGAAAAAACAAAAACATAATTTAAAATTTTTCACGGGAAATAAATAATGAGTCAATGAAAAATAATTAATTTTACATCAAAAATTTTCCCTTTTTTGTAAAAATTTTTTAGTTGAATTATTGTTGTTTCCATCAACATGGCGAAAATATGAAAAATACGGGTGGATTCGAAAACCCCCAACCCCACTGTGGGGGTGCCTCTACGTTCAGGGGAGAGTGGGAGTTTTTAAATATTTTCCCCATGTCTTGGGGTAAATATACACTGGTGTAAAAATTTAAGAAAAATGTAAAATTTGCGGATTGCCAGGGAAATTGAAAAAAGGAGTCTGGAGATCAGTAGGGGAACACGTAAGTCAGTAGAAACGTCATGCGGCAAAATCGGAACAAACGTCAGAACGTGTGAGCGTACGCAAAACGCGTGATGTCGGCGCGCGCTGCTAAACGTGGGAATGAAATGAAGGACGGGCCAAATTCCATATTCTCTGCAAGTGCATGAGTCAGTTCGTGAAATATGGCTGAAGAAATCACCCGGATGACTTCACACGTGGAAGAATGATCAAAAAGCTGGAGGAGGGGGGTACTGTCACCGGGTTGGCTGCAGAGTTCGGAATCAACAAAAGTGTCGTTTCGCGCGCTTGGAAAGCGTTCAAACCACAATACAGCTGTTAGAAGGTTGGTGTGGCCCTCGGGACGCAACTGCAGAGGATGACCGATATATCATCCTGCAGGCGAAAAGTTTGCGGCAGCAAGCACCATTGCTCAGAAACTCTGTACAACAGGTCGACAAGTGTAGCGGTTTACTGTGGAACGCCCACAAAGGGGGGCCCATTCACCCGCCGTCCTGAACGCTGCCTCCCGTTGAAGATGGCCACCGAACCCCCGTTTACAGTGGGAAGAGAGCACATAAACTGGACAACTGATCAAGATCTGTTCTCTTTACGGATGAGAGTCGGTTCAGTACCGGCGATTCTCAACCGTTTGTTTGGGGGGAAACGAGACGGTTTTTTTCCCCGTAACATCAAGGAAGAAAATCGTTATGGGGGGTCCTGGGTTCTCGTTTGGGGTTTGGGATTATGCTGAACGGCGGGAAATGAGCTTCCCCTTTTCGACGGGGTCTGTAACCGGGGATCGCTATTGTGAGGAGGTACTTTTTTTCCCCTCTGCATCTTTTTCCCAGGTGCCATTGGCCCAGACTTCATCTTTATGGATGACAATGCACTGCCACATCCCCTCTTGCTGTTTAGGAGCTGCTGGAAGGTGAAGATATCCTCGAATGGATTGGCCAGCTTGCTCCCCAGATTTAAAAACCCCCATCAAACATGTGTGGGATGTTTTTGGGGGGGAATATTGCCCCCGTTTTCACATCATCCAGGTACAACCAACAACTCAAACAAAAGTTAAATTGAGGAATGGGCACCCCTATCTAAAGAAATGTTGCACCAGCTGGTGCTGGTATGGGAGAGGGTTGCAAAGCAACCTTTTTGTAGTAAGCGGAGGGCATATACCATTTTAAAGGAACATCTGTTTTGTTTTTCCCCTTTTTTATAGACAATCATGAGTCCCCGATACTATGCGTTCAATAAAGCTTGTTTTTTTTTGATTCCATACCCGTATGCGTTGTATTCCTTTTCATCGCCTTTATTTTTCGTCACCCTTTTTACGTACATAATACTCTACCTCATTTCAAATTTCATGTCTCTCAGATGTTTTTTTCGTGAAGTTATGGCAATAAACCCACCCTTTTGCTTAATTTTTTGTACACCCTTGGGATTAATAACCAAAAAAGAATTTTATTTAAAAAAAAAAATAATTCGGGTTTAAAAAGGGGTATTTCTTATCTTAAGGGAAAAATATTACATTTGATTGCTACCTCGGCCCCCCCGGGATTTTTGGGAATAGTTTATAGATCAAATAAAACAGTTATTTTAGAACAATGGCTGTTTATTCAGGTGTCCCCAACTTCACCTTCGCCGGAAGGATCGAGACAACTTTAGCTGGTATCCTAGGCTCCATATCCCCTACCATGCCGGCGTGATTATTTTGACCTCGACAAATATAAGCCTTTAGATATCGCAGACGTATATACATATGCCTCACTCATCCCGGGTTTTTAAAATTTTTCCCCGGGATGTACACGAACCTTTGCATTGCACTGCTATCTGTAAAAAAATTTGAAGACTTTTAAACTCAATACAGTGACCGTGAATTATTTACTCATTTTAAAGTATTTACTTATTAATAAAAATTTTTTTAATCACCCCATAACTACACGCGTCTATCTAAAAAATGTTGGTACTTGGTAACGAATTGTTAACCCTTTTTTCCCCGAAAATTTGGGGGGCATATATTAACACGACCGGTCCGGGGAAATTTTGTCCAGGGCTTGAATTCATGACACGAAAGAATAAAACAGTGTTGGCAATTGGGTTTGGGGTTTTGATTGTTCGGTGATATCGCTAAAATCATCATTTCAAATTTTTCATTAATAAAAAGGGCCCGTTAAGAAATCATCTGACCTTAAAATTTTTCCCATTCCCTTAGAGATTTATTGGGCGCGACTGTACACAATGGGGAGGGGGACAGTCTAATGCATATGCATGAATTTTTGTGTACCAGTCGTTTTCTGCAAAATATCTAGTAAAGTGCTGTTATACGTGTTACGATTTTTATTTCTGTAATATGACTAAACAACTTAAGCAGAGGTACTGCATCAAATGTTTATTAAACGATTGGTGTTTTCTAAGTGAAACGATTCGTAAAATTCAGCAAGCGTTTGAAGAAGACGATGTTATAGGTGTCTCACAAAAATTTAAGGAGGAGGTGTTTAAAGGGCGTGTTGGAAAATAAAATCTTATTTTTGACAGAATTTGATTTTTTGCATTTCTAATTGTATAGATTTTTAACTTTCTAAAAAATACCTTTTTTAACTTCTAGGGTGAAGGTAAGAAGCCCTTAAAACTTATTTTTAAATAGTCGTTGAAATTGAGCTACGCCCATTTGAATGGCGAAAAATGTAAAAAACAAAGTACTTGTTTTTGTAAAAGTTGAACGTCTGATATAAACCAAACATGTTCCTTTTATTGTAAATTGAGCCTTTTATTTTTTTTTATTTTTCTAATACGATTAGAAGCCTCACTTTCCTTATACATTAAAATCAATTTATCTCAAAATATAAATATTTTTGATGTTCATTCTCTTTTCTGGCTTACTGTTCACAGGTATTTTTGCATTTTTATGGAAATATATTTATAATGATGGCTAATTTATACTGAAAAGGAGCTTTTAGTAAAAAAACTCAAAATTTACTTTTTACAAATTTTTTATGCAAAAATGGGTCAATTTTGCGATGTTTGAAAAAATATTTCATAAACTATTAAAAAATTCAAATTAGATCAAAGCTCATTATTAGGCATTTAAGAACTTATATAATGCATTTGTAATTTAATGGTAAAAAATTTTTGCTTTACGGGTGAAAAAAAGAATGAGGGAGGGGATTTTCTAACATCGCTCTGTAAGCCAACACTAGGGTTGGTGGTGGCGGACCTGTGTGCGAGCGGGTCGGTACATTTTGAAGCTGCTGAGCGCGGAATAAACGCCTGTTGTACCACTTTAAGCGCGGGAGGTCATTGAGCGTTGACAAATTTAACGTGCATCATGCTTCTCTAAGTGGTAGATTAACATTCATGGAAGGATTCGAACCCGTGACTCTGCGCTCAGGAGTTCGTGATTGCAAGCAGTAGGGTACCATTCTAAACGTAAAATTTGGGCTCAACTCTTTTAAAAAAATCATTTTAAGAATTAAATGAAATTAGTATACATTTAATCCGACTATAACATAACGATTTGTGTGAAAGAAGGAGGTGAGATACCAGTTCAGTAGTCGGTTTTTAGTCACATTCGTAGATCACACATACACACGCACACACAAGCTTTAAAAAGTTCTTTTTAGTACAAATACACACACAAAGTACTACAATACAAGTAACACAACACTTTTTAAGTAAACTCCTACTTAAGTCAAGAAAGAAAATTTTTTCTTCTTTGAAGTTGAATTTTTATTAAATAATTATAATTATATAATGAAAATAATAAGCATATACTCATAACAAGCACAATATTAAAGTGACAAAATAAGCGATTTTTTCCTTGTTCAATTTGCACCACTTTCCTTTATGTATAAGAGACGTTAGAATATTACTTTTGTTTTGTTTTGTTACTATGTATTCATTGATTAAATTTAATTATTCCAATAAAATAGAGTATATATATATATATATATATATATATATATATATATATATATATATATATATATATATATATACATATATATATATATATAGTAAATTAGGGAAATTAGGCCATCAGGGGAGAGATTCGAACCCTCGACCTTCAGTTAGAAGTCCAACGCGCTTCCATTGCGCTAAGGGGGCACAACGAGCGATTTCCCTTTTTATGTAGGGTGTTGAAATATTATTTTTACGACATTTACTATTTATTCATTAAAGTAAAACTAGTGAATAAATATCTGAAACCCCTATATTAGCACATCAAGTGTCATCGTCTACAAATTTTAAAAAAATGTATTTGAATATCTGAGATAGCTGTGGAACTAAGTATAACTTATTCGGGATCATTATACATATATATATATAGTGAGTGTGAACTTAATAAAGTAGGAACTGAATAAAGAAAAACTTGGAGGGACAGCTAAATATATCTCGGGGAAAGTTTGTTGGATAAAACAAAAAGTGAAAGTAATTACGTAGACACTGAACTGCTTTTTTATTCTCGGAATAAATTTCAATTTGAAATAGAGGGTTTGATGAGCCATCAAAGCACTCTCTTTTTCAATCAACGTCCTTTCAATCGATACTCTCTCTGTCCAGAGTGGAAAATAATAAGATTACTGTAAAGCTAATCCCAATCATTAGTATCTGAGAGGTCTGTTTCCAAAAGGTTAATCTCTTTCAGCTATGACGACTGTTCTCTGCTTTTCGGATTGATAGTAGCATATCTATTGATTCGCAATAGCTTTTGGTCATAGGAAGGAAACTATATTCATTATCGGTCTACGCGATTCGAGTTATCGTTTTATACCCAGTGCAGAGTGAGTAGGTTAAGCATACATGGCATGATTTTCAAAAAAGATATTTTTGACGAAAACTTTTCAGTTAAAATATTTTAAAATAATAATTTAAAAATGACTTACGTAATTTAAAAATATATTTTTTTAAAACTTAGTTTCAAGAAAATTCAGTTTATGATAAATATGGTTCAAACTTACTGCTTTATATTTCTATTTAACATGTCGGAAACCTCTATACTGACCATGTTAATTGACTATTGGCTTCGATGTGAATTTTCTCAAAATCTGTTATATGCCACATGCTTGAAATTTTTCATACAATTAAAATTACCTTTCTAATTATACTGAAATAGACTTTTTTAGCTAATTTTTGAATTTCTTAATAATTTCCTAAAATTTATCTTATCAAACATAGTGAAATTTTTATCCGTACCCTAAAAAATTGTGAAAATACACTTGGTATTTTGCAAAGAAGTTCATTTTCAGTATATTTTAGCCTTTATTATAATTATATCATAAAAGTTTACATACCTGAGGACAGCAGTTTCACGAAAACTGCATCGAATATCAAAATTTACATTTTGAGATAAATTGATGTTAATGTGTACAGTGAGACTTCTAATTGGCTGGGAAATAAAATAAAAGGCTAAATTTACAATAATAGATACATGTTTTTGGTTTATATCAGACATTCAACTTTTTAATAAAAAATGAAGTACTTTGTTTACATTTTTCGCCATTCAAATAGGGTAGCCCAGTTTCAGCCGGTGCGAAAATAGGTTTTAAGGGCTTCTAATTACCGTAAGGGGTTAAAGTAAGGTATTTTTTAGAAAGATTAAAATCTATATACAATTTGAAATTTAAAATCTCAATTTGTTAAAAAAATAAGATTTTAGCTTTCCAACACCCCTTGTCAAAAATTTGAGATTAATAAATATCATTATTTAAAATTCTCAGTAGTCTTATCACAAAAATCTCATAAAAAATATGGGCAAAATAAAAGCACAGCCCTCTCTTATATTCTTTAAAAATATCCTGGTACACGAATGGTATTAGAAATATCCATATTCGAAAATAACTAAAATTGTAATCGAAGACTAAAGAAGTAGTTTGAAGAATGATTACTGAATATGAAGTTTAAATTAGTCCAACAAATTTAAAATAAAATCGCATCTGATCGTAATAGGGTTATAGTAAAAGAAAAAAGCAACTAATATGAATACCAACTATAATAGCACATCATCCCATGGCAACAACTTGCTCTACGATAAAAATATCAAAGTAACCATATTGTATCAAGTACATCTCCCATCTTGGTGAGCATAAACAACTTAGCGCGTAATGCTCCCCATATTAAATTATTACCAATAATTTTTATTTGAATCTTCCGCAAAATTCGTCACTGATCGTAATTGAGAAGAGGACGAGATTAAAACTGATCATAAATGAAAGCTTTCGTATTCCATTTCGCAATCAATAAATTCAATATGTTTTTCTACTGTAATTTCAAAATAGTGGAAATATATATTTTTATTCGTTTTGATTTCCAAATTTTCAGAGAAAAGTTTTCAAAATTTTTCCTGAATGTGTCAAAATTCAAAATCAAGTTTTTCGATAAATTAGTGATGTGAAAGATTAAAACTCAGCTGTATCCTAAATTGTCTCCTTACGGTTAATTTACTGTAGTTTTTCCTTGTAGACTTTATTCAGCCACCAAAGAATATTTTTTCAGCATTAAATTTTACAAAGCAACAACAAGATATTCACGTGCTTTCTTTTACAAAATTCTCACTCTAATTTTTATTTGTTTTCACGAATATTTCTTTTAACTCACGTGTTTTTTCTGTTAATTTTTCATATTTAACTTGAATAATCTTGCTTCTGAAAGAACAGCTTTTCGTTTGTAAGTTTCAACACTCAATAATTTTAATCTTCATATAGCAAAACATTTCATAATTATTCCAGGGATTTAATCTAAGTTTACATCATAATGACATAATGCTCAATTTTTCATAAAACTTTCAGAACACAAGATCATTATTTTTTTTCACATTTGATGAATCTGAATTAATTTCTTTCACTTTGTGTGAATTCCTTTTTAACGTTCTTCAGAAAGGGTTTTTGGACTGATTTAAATTGATGATTATTCTTCATAAATATCAATGTTTCTTCAATATAGAAAGAAGTCTTACGTATAAAATAACATTTTACCTTTGAAATATACAGAAGCGATAAAGATAAAATTTTTACTAACTAATCCGTATAAACATAAGAGAGACAAATGAGTAAATAAATAATTTAACTAAATAAAATAAAAATAAAAGATATGGTTTTACATGGACAATTATAATATGATGTTAAAAAGTTTTAATAGAAGTGGAGAAATATGTATCTAAGCATAATAAACATCTACGCTTTCTTATTAATAGCAAAAAAAAAATCCTAATAAATGAGCATTTTTAAAAGTTTTTTAATCTATACCAAATTTAATAATACAAAGTATACTATTAGAACAAAACAGCCAATTGTAGCTTCAATAAAAAGTATAGCTAGATTATACAATTAAAACTTTTGGAACGAATAATATAATTAAGGCGATTGAATCTAAAAGAGGGGGAGAGTAAAAATATCTCAAAATCTTTCGTTTTCCTATCTGTCACCTAATTAGAATGAACATTACAAGGTAAACTTGACGATAAAAGTCAAATATAGAAATCTCAATAAAAAATACATTGTCTGTGAAATTTCACTATGCCAAGATAATTCATAGTTTTAGAAATTCATACAATAATTTGTATCCTTATAACAAAACAAATGTTAAAATTTCTATACTCAAGATATGTTGAAATTTGAGAAAACTACTTATCAGTATATAGGGTGAAACAAATTAGTCCTGGTTATTTATATTCATTATGCTCAAGCATTACAGTTAGGTCTATGCTTTCGATATATTGTAAGTAACCATTATAATTTTTATGAGGCCATTTACCTCAGTAAATTTCAACGTGTGCTTATGGTAGATCAGAAGATATTTAAGTGGTGGCCAGTTGCCTGTAAGTTTTCTTTAAGGGCAGTGGGAAACCTCCTCTCTATACCAACAATGTTAAATTGGCTGTTTTCGATGTACATTTTCTCAAAATCTGTTATATGTATATGTTTTGAAATTTTTCCTTACAATTAAAATACACCTTTCTCATTACTGAAAAATCTTTTACTAATTTTGATTTTTTTCGTAATTTATAAGAAAATATTTTATCAAACATAGTGAAATTTGATGATATATTTTTTCACATAAAAAAAATTTTTAAAAGAAAAATTTTTGAGTTTTTTACAAAAAGCTCATTTCAGTATATATTAGCTGTCATAATAAATATATATATATAAAGTTTACATACCTGAGGAACAGCAGTTTCACAGAAGAAGCTGCATCGAACATCAAAATTTACATTTTGAGATAATTGATGTTAATATTGTACAGTGAAAGGACTTCTAATTGGCTAGTAAATATAAAAAAATAAAAGGCTCAATTTAGAATAAAAAGGTACATGTTTTTGGTTTTATATCAGACGTTCCGCACTTTTTAAGCAAAAACAGAAATTACTTTGTTTACATTTTGTCATTCAAACAGGGGGGAACGTTTTAATGATTATTTAAAAATAGGTTTAAGAGCTTTAATTACCCTAGAGGGTTAAAGTAAGGTATTTTTAGAAAGGTTTAAACTATACAATTTAAAACAAAAATCGCAAATTATCAAAAAAAAAAAAAATAAAGATTTTGGCTTTTGTGAACACCCTTAAAGAAAATGATAAATGGAGGGTATTATGGTGTGACGTCTCTCGCCTTTCTGATTAACATGACTCCTATGTTCTTTGACGGCCACGATTAATGGCAAAACTTGGCTTAATACCAAGAAGAAACGGATCGAATATGTAAATGAGATATACTATAAAAAAGGATAGCGTGGCAAACCTAGTTACTAGCATAGCATAGCATAGCGTAGCAGGCTCAGGAGGTTGTAGTGTGGAATCATTCTGATCAATAGCGTGACAAAGCTTGAGTGTGAAATCTTGGACCAGAATAAGCGGTCAAGAATTAGCTGCATTGCGGATCAGAATCTTCATATATAAAGTTATAGATTACTATACAGGTCAAGGGACCAGAACTGGAAAGGTAAATTAGATATAAGAAGTAATGAATTAGATAACAGGATTATTTAGGATAATTGAGATAGAGGATCTAATTGCGTGATCTGACTTAAATAAGTGATTTAATTCGGGCTTGACTCACACTTTAATTAATAATTGTCAAAATTAAATTTAAGTAATATAAGTTATTCTTAATAAAAGTTGTATTAAGAATTATGTCTCTTTCATTTGATAATCCCACACCTCTAGCGGAACCGGCAGACATGGTCATCAAGGATGGCTATGTCTCAATGGCGCACTTGAACGTATTATTTAATTCTGGGTTGAGTATTATACAGGTGGAAATACGATTCTACCTGAAATGTACTTTTTCAGGGTCGGAGAATGTTGCAGAGAGTTTATCGAGTGCATCGATAACAATATATTCAGTTACTTGAGAATCCCAAGTAATCTGTCATGTGCTTTACTTAAAAGTCATCTCAGGGAAGGGCTGAATTGGTATTCGATATTTGGGTCGTTGTTGGTACAAAAATACAGCCACGGATTTTTAGCTCAAAGCTGAATTAGCGAAGGCACTTTCCCGCGATCAAAATAAGAAGAACTACAGTCGGAGTTTATGCATCACAGCAGGGAAGAAATCAGGGAGGCGACTGATTTTGTATATAGATTACTAAAAATAGAGAAGTTTAGAATTAGGAATGTCCCAAGCTTGAAGACTTGGTGGATCATATTTTAGTTCGACTCGAACCACGGGTACAGGACTACGTGGAAGTTAGAAATCACAAAATACGATACAACTTTTAGAAGTCCTGGCTAAATTCGAAGAGATATTCTTGCAAATCACAAAGTTTATCAAGAACCGCCAGCCTATATAGAAGGCCTTGAGTCCAAATGCGCATAGGATGCTAATTTTGAAGCTAATGGTAGAAACTAGGAGGAATTCGGAAATAAGGAGTAGACCAAATAACAGAAATGAGTTTTACGAGAATAGCCGTCAAAATAATAGAGGGTTCGAGAGGGAATAGGTTTAATAATAATGATCAAAGATTCAGCAACAGGGGTTACTCATTTCGAAATGAGCGAAATGATAATTTACAATAGAGGGGACCGTAGAAATAAGGGTTCAGTGATGAATTTCAATCGAGGGCGATAGGACGCAAAGGGACGATTAAATATTGTAAGGTTAATGATCAACCTCAAGAGGTGTCGACAAGAGAACAATTAGACTTTTCTCCGATATGTATAGCACCCGTAGAACTTCCCCACGGCTACCTATATTATTAAATAACACATTTTTTAAAGCGCTATGGGACACCGGAGCAGATAAATCTTTTATATCCGGAAAGTATATAGAAAATATTTTTTCTATAAACAAATAAAAAATCGCGAGCCCAGGTAATAACAGCACAGGTTGCGAAATGCCAAAACATGGGGATTGTAGGGTGAAATTCACATCAGACAATTCGAAAGAAATTGTGGTCATTTCATGTGCTGAATTTAGAATACCCATGTATTCTGGGTATCGATTTCATAAAAGCGTCAGAATCGTATAAGATTTTTGATCAGAAATCGTTAAAAATTCAAAATAGGTTGAAGATAATAAGGTAAATAAAGGGAAATTTCACGCTAATGGGTCAGAAATGAAGTTAAACATGGTGGCTACACTTTTACCGAAAAACCAAAGGGAATATAATTGGTGATAAAAATTAATTGTGCCATAATCAAAGATTTGGTACTTACTTCCTTGGGAACAATTATAAAGGAACAGAAAAATGAGACAAATTGGGTCCTTATATATAGATATTTAGAAAACCGGAAGATAACTCGGTTAATGCAACGATATGTGAGAATTGGTCCCACGTTTTCCCGTTTAATTGAAGGATTTTATTTTTAGAAACACGCAACGTCATTAGGTGAAATGGTGTGCATTCAAAATTTTTAAAGGAATGAAATAATGAGAGAATTTCATGAAAGCCAATAAGTGGACACTGGAGATTTAAAACACATAAAATTCGGGACGTTTTTATTTCCCTAAAAGAGAAAATTTATTGATAATTTTCTCTCATGCCATATTCCCAAAGTTAATAACTAAAAAAAACGCGTTACCAGCTGGTCGGTTAAATCAATTATATAAAATTATCGAATGAGATAGTGACGTTAGATTTATTGGGCCCGTATCCTAATCGAAATAAGACGAACCCCTATATTTTAGTTAACCGATCATTTCAGCAAAGGGGCTAAAATTATACCTTTTAAAAAAGGCCTCATCTCGTATAAAGCGGATATTTTTTGATAACTTTATATGCTTATGGAGCCCAAAAAAATTTAAATGTGATAAGGGTCCCAATTTATATCGAGTTTTTTACCTTTAAGGGAAAAATTAGGCATAAGGCATGTGAAGATGTTGCATATCGACCACAAGCAAATCGGACTGAAAGAGTTAATCGAGATATAGTGCAAATGATTGCAAATTAGTTAATGATCAACACGATACTTGGGATAATTTTACGGAGTTTGTTTTACGCTATTCGTACGGGGGTTTGAATGAAAAAACGGGAAAAACACCGGCTGAATTATTTTTGGGTGAAAATTGATTACACCATTTCAAAGGCTAGTTATGATATCGGAGAGCTCTAAATTCAAAATTCAAGATGTACAGAAAAGCTTTAAAAAGCTAGACTGACGAAAAAATTAAACAGGAAAAGGGGGGAAAAAATTTTAATAGACGTAGAAAGGACATAAAAAAAAGGTAAATGATTGGGGGTTTTTTGAAACACACCCTGTAAGTTCAGCTGCTAACAAAGTATGTGCTAAATTTAAACAAAATTTGGGGACCTTATAGAGTCCTAGAAGTTGGGGAAATTTAATAAATTGAATATGGAAATCAGGAAAAAGGTTTAAAAGTTAACGTAGATCAAAAAAAATATATCGTCATAGGAAATTGACGAGGTCAAATAGGAACAGGGATCCCAAATAGTATAAGATCAAGTCAGGGAAAATCGTACTTGGAAAAAGCACCAAAAAAATGAGTCACAATATGGGGAAAAAAAAATCTGGGGTTTAAACGAGGTTAGAGGCAAAAAGGATTGGTAACCAATCAAATCAATATAAAAAAGAGAGGACCCTAAAAAAAAATCACTGGTCAGATCACTACCTGTTAGTAGGGAAGAAAATAAAAAAAAAAAGGTTTAAATATAACCAAGGTATTTAAAAAATCAGTTTTATCGGGGGCAAGTGGACCCCAAAAAAAAATAAGAAAGGGGGAAAAATAATAGTAATAATAAAAAACCATCTAGATATTTCCAGAGATAGAAAAAAAAGCGGGGGAAAACAACTGAAGTTCCATATGAAAGAGTTATAATTTAAGGCCACGACGGGGAAAAGAAAACCCGACCAGCCAAGAACACAGTTGGGAAAGGGAAGGAAAAGGGGAAAAAAAAATTACAAGCCTTCAACAAGAAATTCCAGTAAAACCAAGGAATGAAGAGTGATGACACCTCATCGTTGAAGTGAATTTGGGAGACCGAATATAAAAAATCAGGGTTTTATTGTTTCATTTTTTTTTGATCTTCCAACAAGTGGTCGGAAAAATTATTGCAAAAGAAAGGGAAATCTGGCGGGGTTAAAGTTATAAGCCAAGTCAAACACTACAATGAGTGTTCATTTAATTTTTTGGGAAATTTTTTACTTGTTAAAATTTTTTTTGAAGAAAACATTTGTATTCACACATTTGTTACTTCGTTGACTTCGTGAGATGCAAAATTCCTTTGGTTATTTTTTAATGGTTTATTGAAAAATGTTTTGTAATTGAAAAATGTGTATATATATATTTGTTGTATTGTTCTATTGAGGCATCTGGTTCAGGGAAACGCGGCGTAAAGGCACTAACAATAAAAAACCCCTGCGCGGCTCTTGGGAGTTTTGTTGAAACCAGATGTAGGGGTGGAGATAAAAATTTATTTTTTTATAAATAATATATGTAAAATTGATTAATATTATGGAAATAGATACTCAAATAGTTTCATTTTAGGAGACTGACCCGAAAATTTGAAAATTATAGCTTCAACGTGTTTCCAGGTGTTAAAAAAAGGGGGCAGAAGTACCAGCTCCCTATGCAGTGTTAGATTGGGGCTGCGCACCCAGAATAATAGTTTTAAGTGTATAAATATTTTAAGTAACGAAATGTAAAAATGAGAGTGGGCACAAATTAAACAGTAATTATTAATGTTGGCCCAGTTATTGGGGTAAAATTTATTGTCAAGAGTTTAAAATTAAATTGAATATTAAAATTTAAGATTAAAATTGCAATGAAAATTAAAGTCAAGATAAATTTTGGGAAAATTTTAAAAGTTAAAATTTAAGATTAAAATTGCAATGAAAATTAAAGTCAAGATAAATTTTTTGGAAATTTAAAAAATTTAAAAAATTTAAGATTAAAATTAAAATTTTAAAAAGTCAAGATAGATTTTTTGGAAATTATAAAAGTTAAAATGAAGATTTAAGATTAAAATTTAAAAAAAACTCAAAAAGGGAAGAAATTTAGAAATAGAGATTTGGACACGTAATTTATTAAGGGCATTGAAAACCCCTTTAAGTAAATTTTTTCCTTTTTGAGGGGGTTGGGGACGTCCCCGCGCCTTTCTGATTAACATGACCCTATGTTCTTTGAGGGCCCACGATTAATGGAAAAACCTTTTTCCAACCCAATACCCAAGAAGAAAAAACGAATGTAACTAAAAGAATCCCTAAAAAAAGGATAGCGTGGAAAACCCGGGGGTATAGCAAAAGAAAGCAGGGCAAAAGCGGCTCAGAGGTTGTAGGGGGGAATCATTCTGACCCAATAGCGTGACAAAGCTTAGTGGGGAAAATCTTGAGGATCAAGAATTAGCTGCATTGGGGATCAAGAATCTTCAAATAAAAAAGTTAAAAGATTATATTTTGGTAAAGGGGACCAGAACGGGAAAAAGGTAAAAATTGGTTGAATTAGATAAACAGGGATTATTTAGGATAATTGAGATAAAAGGATCTAGTTGCGTGATCGGCTTAAATACGTGATTTAATTTGGGCTTGACTCTCATTTTTAATTAAAATTGTCAAAATTAGAATTTAAGTAATAAAAAGTTATTCTTAAAAAAAAGTTGTATTAAGAATTATGTTTTCTTCTTTTTGATAACCCCACCCTCAAACAGGGCCCGGAACCGGAAAAGACATGTTCATCAAAGGATGGCTATGTCTCAACAGGGTGATACAAAACTTATCGTTCAAATTTTGTGTGGGAAAAGAGAATATGCCAGAAAAACAATTTCATGCAGAAAATATGTCCACAATCGTCATTTACAGGGAAAAAAAAGGAAAATTAAAGTGAACACAAGGAAATAGTACAGTTAGAAGTTAACGAATGTGATTTTTATTCCAACACGATAAAGAAATGGTTAATAGTAGGTGTTAAAATAGTGACCATTTACACGAACACAGGATTCACAGCGACGTTGAATTGACCACCAAACATTTTCAAAAACTCCTGTTGTAACACGAACAATGACAATTGCGCCACAAAGTTCCTTTCACTGTCAATGGGGGTCCCGTACACATGGTCTTGCATGGCCTCCCAGATAAAAAATATCCAAGGGGAAAAATACTTTTAAACCCGGGTGACGAAGTTGGTCCCCCCCCTCTGCCGATCCATCGAGCCCGATTGTTTGGTTCAAGTAATCACAAAACAATTGTGCTGGGGGGTTTGGGGCCGTAGTGTAGAAACAACATGTATATGCGAAGGAAGGCGCCCAGAAAAAATCGGTAATCTTTTTTTTGAGTCCGGCCGTCCCATCGGAGTGGTTAAGTTAAGTCCCAAAAAAAATCCCGGGGTTTAGTCCACATTTTAAACAAAAATGATGTTGTTCAAAAATGACTTTTTTGTTCTATGAAGGGCTGTCGTTAGTCCACTCATATAAATTGTGTACTTTAACACACCTTCAAGACTTTAATGACGCTTCACCTACAAAAAAGGGCAGTAGGTTGGAAAACTTATGTCCACGCACCTTTTTGAATGGACCGTGTGCAAAAATTTCCCCATGCTTCGAATAATCGTTAGGCTAACCTTTGCAGATGGTAAAAATGCACACCGTGCCAGTGCGGTATAAGCCACACAGCTGACTGACAGACCCCGGGTGTTGGGGGCAATAGCTCGTTTGCTGGTATTTGGATTTATAAACGATGGACTGTCGAACTTGTTCCGCGTCAGTCGTCTTCTTTCCGTGTCATGCTTATTGCTACTGAGTGTCAGTATATATATATATATATATATATATATATATATATATAAACTATTCGTCTCATCACTAGTAAGTAAAATCCTGTACTGATGACAGCAGAAGTGGTCGACTGAGTTGTACACTTTTCGGGTACATACCCTCCACATACGTACGCGTACATTAGCAGACAAACTTTTCTATAGGAATTTGGTTTTCTGACGTATTCCCTATCTTCCCACGAAATTTGAACGTTATGTTTGAATCACCCTGCAGAAATGCAGTTTTACTAACGGTAAAAGATATATATTAGAGGAGAATTTGCAATTTGTAGGAAAAAGGAACCTGAAATATAACAAAATCACATTTAATTAAACATTCCATATAGAAATATAAACAATTTCCTTCATCTGAAAAATTCTGAGGACCCGATAGCCGGGTAGACATGACATGCATTGTTGAATCGCGCGTGCGAGGCTAGATACTGCTGAGTGAGTGAGTGAAAATTAACGTCGCACTGTTCAGCTACACGAGGGCTTTTAGCGACGGACCACGTAATTTTGAACCATGGTCAAGTGACGTGGACGACACCTGAGCTAGCACCCCCCTCTCCTCTCTCTAACTATCACACCACACCAACGGGATAGATACCGCTGAAGAGCAGTTATGTAGAGAGGCTTCTGCGCGTTAAATGTGTTGAGGTGAAAAGTCTTCACATCGACGTGGTGGGAAAGATTTGAGATCTAGGTGTCACATAAATGGGATTTAAGTTTTTCGAGGCTGGTTAACCACTTTTGTAGTGTTGGGGTTAAGTTTATCTGAAAGAGGGATTTTTTAAAAATAAATTGCTTTCTTTCCAGTATTTTGGGGTTTATGTAGATAATGTAGAAGTAAACCATCTATAGGAAAAAGTATTAACAGGACGTTTTGGCGTCATTCAAACTGGTATATAATCTGAATTTTATAAGATAAATTTTGATCAGTTCCATTTTGTTTTGTTGTTGTTGTTTTTTTACTTTGTTTTTATGTCTTTGATTTTATACTATAAAACTTTACAGCTATGTTAAAAATATTCATGGTGGGCGTTGTCTTTAAAACCATATTAGAGTGTTTCTGTTTTCCTTTGTCTTGTAATTTTTCTGAGCTTTGCATTTTAAAAAGAGTTTTAAGTTAAAAGATTCTATGGTAAAAACGAAAAAGTTACGTTTAAGTAAGTCTTAGTCAAAGAATTGTGAATTCAGGTTTCGTGATCCCAAGGACTCTCTCGCAACTAAGTTGACAAACTCTAAACCTGTCTCGTTTGAAACTCATCCCGCTGGCGTGGTGTGTAAGGAGTGGTGTTCCAGCTTAAATTTCTTGTTCGTTTTTTAACCATGATTCAGTATTACGAAGTCCCTCGTATGCAGTTCACTCCCTTGTTGCTTCTAGTGTGGCATAAACAATTTTTCTTAAGGTATCCAACTACGTTCGGAACCATGATTTCAAAAAAGCGCATAAATGTATAGTTTTCATGATATTTAGTATCACTTAGATAAGAATATATGTGTAAAATTGTTTTAAGGACATTATGATAAAAAAAATTATTTAAATACAATATTTTGGCAAAAAATTAACTTAGAATAACCTTTTTTCCAAATGTTCTCCTTTTGTAAAAAATGCTTCTATTGTATTAATATTTTTCCTGTATATAGCTCAGACCTCTATACAGAGGCTCAACTATGATTTTTGAAAAATTCTAATTATTTTCAGAGTTACAACCATTTGAAATAATTATCGGCGTATTTCCTTAAAATTTCTCTCTTCTGATTTCGTAAAACAAAGATAAACCGACTTCCAAGTTATGCGTTTCAAAAATTCTAGTTGAGCCTCTGTACAGAGGTCTCAGCTGAATACTTGCAAAATATTAATACAATAGATGCACTTTTTACAAAAGGAGAACATTTGGAAAAAAGGTTATTCTAAGTTAATTTTTTGCCAAAATATTGTATTTAAATAATTTTTTTGCCATAATGTCCTTAAAACAATTTTATACATGTATTCTAATCTAAGTGACACTAAATATCATAAATATTATCCATTTACATGCTTTTGCAAAATCCCGATTCCGAACGTAGTTGGTTACCTTAATTTTAATTTTTGAACTATTCGAATTAATTCTATACGTAAAATACCAAAGCTATGTGGTTTGAAATTTTTCTGAACGAATATGTTACGCTCAATATGCAAACATATTTTTTGATCAAAATATATACCGTAGTCATTTAATTAAATTTATATACCTAAAAGACATTTTGTTACAATATCGTGTAAGAGTTTTCAATTAATCTAATAAAATTTTA
>BMAV01002722.1:0-51497 GCA_019973955.1 Trichonephila inaurata madagascariensis
TTTAATCTCACAGCAAGACCACTAACATGTTGACTTTGAAACCTATTGTTGTGTGGTATATATATATACGTTATTGATATCTTAGTTTAAGAATTCAATTGTATTAAAAAATAATGTTATAATTTGATTTAAAACGGACAGAACGGGAGGGGCTCACGCGTTCTTTTCTGTAACATAACCTCTGGTTTTTTTGAGAAGATTAATCAAATTTTTTCCCAAACCAAAAAACCCAAAAAGAAAAAATACGATTATGAAATGAAAAAAGATAGTTTTTAAAAAAACGAAGTTTCAGTAAGCGGTATGGAAATTTAGAAAAGGTTATGTTTGGAAGAATCGATTGAATTGAGGCCTATCAAAAAGCTCCGATATTCAGCCATTGATACAAGGTATACCCTTGCACGTCCCAGGCATCTCATTATCGTGATAGGTTTTTGCAATTAAGGTGGACTGTTTATTTGATATTTAATTTGTAATATCAGAATTAAGAGTAGGCGGATAATATAATTATTTAAAAAAAGTGGTCAAATTCGCGGTTTAACTATCGCTGTGTGTTTGGTTTATTAGATTCTCACTTATAAAAATTTATCTAAATTATTAGAAAGTTTAAGTTATATTTTAAAAAAGTCATATTAAAATTTTAAAATGTCGATCATTTTGAAAACCCCCACCCTCTAATTCACGCTGAAAACAAAGAGGGTCAACAAAAGCGACCATATCCAGAACTCCAAATAATTTCTTTGAACTGAATCACTTACACTTTTGCTATCCCTCTCATAGGTTTCCCACAAAACTCATTTTTAGTGTATATCTACTCATTAAAATAAAGATAATTGCCAAATTTCAAGTCAAATTTAGTATATAATAAATATATAATTTTTTTATCAATAAGCTCGATCAACTACCTTTGGGGTCGATTTTGTAAGACACGTTCAACAAACCGTTCAATTCGACAACAGAGACCTAGATTCCCCAAATTTCATTACTGGGTCTAGAGTTTTGGGAAATTTTTTATAAATACCGTAAAAAATTTCCCTTTCCCCCCTAGAGTCGATTTCCGTAAAATGCTTTCTTAGTAAATTCCCCGTTAAAAAAGTAACATGCATACTAAGTTTCTTTCTAAGTAGTAGTTCGATGACAAAAAATGTGTGTATAAATGGTCCCCGCAACTCCCCGCCCCTCCCCTCCCAAAAACAGTCAATTTTTAAAATCCATTTTAGCGAATCTATATTGAACAAAACATGTTTACAAGATTTTAAGTATGAATCTAAAATTTTAAAAAAAAGTAATATTTAGTTTTTTATCCATTAAGCCTGAACAACGAACTTTCGGGTCAAATTCAAAAAACCTTTTTTGTGGTGAATCTCACTCCATGAAAGAAACGGACCTGCCAAATTTCAGCATGTGGGTTTTAAAATAGTTAAAAAAGGGAAATATTTGTATACAACCCCCCCTAGGTTTCTTTTTTCGTAAAATTTCCCTTTTTTGCGGGGCCCTTTTAAATTTTGAAAATTACATGCATACCAAATTTCAAGTGTGTAGGTCAGTTTTTCCCAAACTGTAGGTGCACGTCCGGGGGGGGGAGCATGGAAAAGTCGAGAAAAAAAAAGAATTTAAAATTTTTAAATTTTACTGAAAGTAAACAAAAAATACATTCTGGTATAAAAAACAAAATACACATTTACACTGATGTAATACACTTATAAATGTATTGTAGGGCACTTTATTTTACAAATAATTTAACAATCTAAAGAAAACATGTTTAAATTACCAGTGATCTCATGGGCGGCATGCTAAAATTATATACAAAATTAACACTTATCTTGATAATTTGTACGATTTATAACTAATTCCTGACCCCTATTTCAAATTAGGGATTTGCACCCGATGCCACTGTTTTTCCAGAGGCATGCGCAGGGGATAATTAGGGGGATAATACATTTTCTAAAATAAAAAAATTTTTTGCAAACACTGTCAAGATCTTTTTTTGCTTTCAAAGCATTCGCAATTTTTTTTGGGATAGCAGAACGAAAAGACCTACTTTGGCAAGACTTATATATACGTCCGGGGTGCTTTGACTGAGCAGGGTTTATATACGCCGGTGACAATAAGAGGTTAAAGTCGTATTGTAGCCCATTGAAATCAATACATTCTTATTGTATGGGGGGGGGGGCAGATTAAAAACCCTGATTGAATTTGGGGGGAACATTGAAATTTTGAGAAGCACTTTGGGGCAATATTCAAAAATGGGAATATATATCTCTGACGTCCCCTTGCGCAGCAACGCCCTTAGAGGTAATTTTACTAACTCAGAAAATTTTTTTGGCATACGTCCGGCCATTTCCAAATTTTTCGAAATTGAAGGAGCCGGGGGGGATATGAGACATAAAAGCACACACAGAAACATTCATTCTTGTTTTTACAGATATATATATATATATATAAAAAAGGAAGAGAAATTTTTTTATTGTCTTCCAGATTGCAAATGTCATATGAGCAAAACAAAGCAGTTGCACTGCTCTTAAAAAATTGTATTTTTAATTCCCCAATCGATCACTTGGGCTTAAAAATTTGTTTTCATACTTAATATAAATAATTCTTGTTCTTTATATTATTTTCAGCTAATTTATTTATTTTAAAATTCCGAATAGTTTTTAATAAAAGTTCTAACGGTATAAAAATTTATATTAGTAAAAACAATTAAAATTTAATTAACATATTTTTAAAATTATTGGACAATGATTTCAAACCAGTCTTTATTTAAGAACTGCTATTGAAAGTGCTCATGTTTCATAGAAAGATAAATAAATTTGAATTATTAATAATGCTTTTTAATTCTACATCCTGTTTTTATAAATATTTGCATGATTTTAAACTTAATTTGTTTAAGTATCATGAAAGACACACAAACATTGTAATACTTTTACTTTCTATTCCATCGGCATCCATTTATAATATAGCTAATTTGATAATCAACTATTGAGTCATGTGATTGTAGAAATGTAGAAAAAATTCAGTATGTTTTTAATTGGATTTTAATAACTTGACTGTCCCATTTCGTAAGCCAATATGAATTTATTATGAAATAATAGTGTTCAAAATTAAGAAATGTTACTGTGATGTATAACAATTAAACTTTTAATTTATAACTTTAATTTGTATGAATTTAGTTTTTATCCTGCATTCATACAATAACTTAAAACAGTATAGAGAGAAAAATCATATATAAGAATAATTATGTAATAATATAATTTTCCCAGTATTGAATTTCAAATAAGAGGAATTAATAACATAATTTGCAGAGTTTTTTTTTTTTTTTAATAAATAAGAAACATAATGTATGACTTGAACATCTTTTATTCATATTAAAAATAATTTCAATTTAATCGGCATTTTTAAATGGTAAGAGTAAAGCATAATAAAAGAAGATGCAATCTTTATATCGCGCGGTATTGCTTTCCAGACCAATTTAATTGAAATCGATAAAAAACTGCTACCGAAAATAATTAAAGATGGGCCAGGGGTATTCCTGCTCTTGCGTAGTAGTGTTTTATCTCGAGGAAAGAATTGTGTATTCATCTTAATTTAATTTCACTTTTCTAATCCCTGACATTTTATTATTGACTTTTTCCAAAATTCACTTTAAAACCGATAAGAAGGAAAATGTGTTTGTAGTGAAAGAAAATAATAATCTGTGAACAAGATGGATCATTCCTAAAGATATCTTTCGTGTAAAACGTGGAGAGTTTAATTTAACTGATCAGAAAATCAATGCAAATAGAGAAACGACTTCTATTAAGGTAATTCAATAAGCATGGGAAAAGAATAGGAGAAGCTTAAACGAAAATTTTAATTTAGAGTTTTTGCGTTTGTATTTATTAATAATTGCATGGTGGTCGATATAATTAAAATAATGTATCTTAAAAGTTTAATAAAATGTTTAGTTCTCAAAAAATAAATAATAAAAAAATGTTAAATTAATCAAACGTATTTTTTAACATTTATAGATTTTTTTTATTAGTTAAAATCTGCTAAATGGAATCAGTTTGCACTAAGAGATGACAGAGAAGAATATTTTTTCTTTTAGTACGGAATTGGTATGCAGTAGTTAGATTATGCATTTAATCGAAAGTGAATAAATAAACCGACTCTTACATTAAAAATATAATAATAGTATATAAAATGTAACTCTAAAAGAAAAAAAAAACATTATTTGTTGAAAGTGAACAGTTTGTGCACGCGATTTCAGAAGTCTTCATTTTTTTTGAATCAAAACAAATAAACAAAATAATAATTATTGCGACATAGCCATCCCTGTGATGACCGTAATAGGTACCCACGGTTCCATAATAGCCCCAGGGTGTGGGATTATCAAAATGATGAGACATAATGATTCTTAATACAACTTTTATTAGAGCAACTATATTATTTAAATTCTAATTTGACAATTTTAATTAAAGTGAGAGTCAAGCCCAAATTAAATCACGTATTCAAGTCAGATCACTTACCAACTAGATCCTTTATCCCAATTATCATTAATAATCCTATTCATCTAATTACTTATATCAATATTACCTTTTGCAGATTTCCTTCCTTTTACCTAAAAGAATATATATCTTTCGCTTTATATATGAAGATTCCAACTTCTTTTATATAGGCTTTCTATTCCTTCTAAAAGCTATCGGACCGCTAATTCTTGATCTGCAGGATTTCACACTAGCTTTGTCACGCTATCGATCAGAATGATTCCACTACTATCTCTAAGCTTACCGCGCTATATCTAGGCTTGCCACGCTATATCCTATCATCAAAGCTTCTATCCTTTATAGTAATCTCATTTTGCATAATATCTTTTGTTTATCTTCTTGGTATTGGGTTGGAAAAAGTTTTGCCATTAATCGTGGCAAATCAAGAACATAGAGGGATTATGTTAACAGAAAAGACGCGAGAACGTCACAACCCCCTCAAGAGAAAAGCGTGATTACTTAAGGGTTCTCAATGCCCTTAATAAATTACGTGTCTAAATCTCTATTTCTAAATTTCTTCGCTTTCTGAGTTTTATTTAAATTTTAATCTTAAATCCTCATTTTAACTTTTTATAATTTCCAATATCTATCTTGACTTTACTTTTCATTGCAATTTTAATCTTAAATTTTAACTTTTATAATTTCCAAAATTTATCTTATTTTAATTTTCATTACTCATCTTAGAATTAAATTTTAATATTCAATTTAATTTTTAAACTCGTGATAATAAATTTTACTCCAATAACTAGGCCAACATTAATTACTGTTTAATTTATGCCCCTACTCTCACTTTTACATTTCGTTACTTGAAATATTTATACACTTAAATATTTTAAAAATAAATATTCTGGTGCGCAGACCCAATCTAACACTGCATATGGAGCTTGGTTGTCGCTCCCCTTCTTGTTCAAACTCTAATTCGTATACTTTTCAAGATTTTCGAGGTCAGTCTCCCTGGTAGAAACTATTGAGTCTCTATTTCCATAATATTAATCAATTTCACATATATTATTTATATATATCACAATAAATTTTTATCTCCATCCCACATCTGGTTTCAACAAAAACTCCCAATGAGCCGCGCATCGTTTAATATTATTGTTAGTGCCTTGACTACGCCGCGTTTCCTGAACCAGCAGATATAGCACTCATAATACGTAACAATACAACAACATATATATACACATATTGTACAATTACAAACATTTTTCAATAAACCATTATAATAAATAACCAAAGGGAGATTTTTCGCATCTCACGAAGTCATACATCGAAGCAAACAAATGTGTGATTACGAATGTTTTCTTCAGAAAAAATTTTTAACAAGTCAAGTTCAAAATTAAATGAACACTCATTGTAGTGTTTGACTTGGCTTATAACTTTTTTAAAAGCACCGCCCAGAGACTTCCTTCTTTTGCAATAATTCTTCCGACCGCCTGATTCGAAGATCATAAAAAAATGAAACAATACAACCTGAATTTTTATATATGTTTTCTCCCACATTCACGTTCAACGATGAGTGTCATCACTCTTCATTCCTCGGTTGTACTGGAATTTCTTGTTGTAAGGCTTGTAATCTCCTTGTCGTCCTTTCCTTGACTTCCCAACTGTGTTCTTGGCTGGTCGGGGTTCTTCTGTTCTCCGTCTTGGGGTCTTGGCTTTGTACATCTTACTTCATCTGTAACTAGGAGTGCACTCTCTTTTGTTCCTTTTCCTTCTTCTGGAAATAGTACTGGATGACATTTGTCTTTTATTATTATTATTATTACCCGCTTTCTTTTGCCACTTTCTTTGTGGTCCACTTGCCCCCGACACACCTGATCTTTTTAATACCTCTATTATATTTAAACCTTTTGTTTTATTTTCATTCCCAACTGAACTGGTAGTGATCTGACCAGTGATTTGTTTTTATGGGTCTCTGTATTTTATATTGATTTGATTGGTTACCAATCCTTTATACGCCTCTAACCTACGTTTCACCGCAGATTTTTTCTTTCCCATATTGTGACTCATTTAATCCTTGGTGTACTTTTTCCGAAGTACGGTTCCTGACTTGATCTTATACTATTTGGGATACCTGTTCCTAATTCTGACCTCGTCACATTTCCTATGACGATATATTCTTATTTGATCTACGTTAACTGTTAATCTTTCCTGATTTTCCATATTACAATATTATTAAAATTCTTAACTTCTAAGATATAAAGGTCCCTCAAATTTTTTTTTTTAAATTTAGCGCATACTTTGTTAGCTGCTGAACTTACAGGGTGTGTTCCAATAAGACCCAATCATTTTACCTTTATTTTTATGTCTTTTCTGCGTCTATTATAATATTTTTCCCACCTTTCCTGTTTAATTTTCGTACTTAGTCTAGCTTCCCTGAATAACTTCTCTATATTTTGGATTTTGAATTTTGAACTTTTCCGATATACATAACTAGTTTTGAAATGGTGTATCAATTTTCGACCTAAAAATAATTCAGCCGGTGTTTTTCCGTTGTTTCATTCACCGCGCTGTACACGAATAGCGTAAACAGAAACTCACGTAAATTGATCCCAAGTATCGTGTTGATCATTAACATAATTTGCAATCATTTGCACTATATCTCGATTAACTCTTTCCAGTCCGATTTGCTTGTGGTCGATATGCAACAGTCTTCACATGCCTTATGCCTAATCTTTCATAAGTGCTCAAAATCTCGGATATAAATTGGGGACCATTATCATATTAATTTATTGGAGCTCCATAACGCGATATAAAGTTATCAAAAAATATCCGCTATTATACGAGATATGAGGCCTTTTAAGAGAGGTATAATTTCAGCCCATTTGCTGAAATGATCGGTTATTACTAAAATATAGCGGTTACGTCTTATTCTCGATATAGGATACGGGCCTAACAAAGTCTAACGTCACTATCTCATTCGGATAATTTGATATAATTGGATTTAACCGACCAGCTGAAGTAGCGATTTTTAGTTATTAACTTGGCACATATGGCATGTAGAGACATATTGATCAATAGGGTACTACTCATGTGCGGGGAAATAACAAACGTCGGGTACGCTGATACGTTTTAAATCTGCCTAAGTGTTACTTATTGGCTTTGTCATGAAAATTCTCTCATTATTTCATTCCTTAAAGATTTTTGGAATGTATACGCATTTCACCTGGCGACGTTGCGTGTTTCGCATAAAAATAACAATCCTTCAATTAAGAAACGGAAATCGTGGGACCAATTCTCACACATATCGTTGCATTAACCGGTTATCTTCCGGGTTTTCTAAATATCATATATATGACCTAATTCTGGGTCATTTTTCTGTTCATTTATTAATTGTTCCCGCGAAGTAAGTACCAAATCTTTGATTATGGCACAATTAATTTTGTCACCAATTATACTATTAATTGGATTCCTTGAAAGAATGTCAGCCACTGCATTTTGAGTTCCGGTCTATGTTCCCATTCTATATTGAATTCTGCTAACTTTAGTGCCCATCTAATCATCCTACTCGACAAATTTTTGCCATGTGTTAGGCGTGTTAATGCGGCGTGATCTGTTATTACCTTAATTGGTAATATTCCTAAATATGTTCTAAATTTGTTCAACGCCCATACTACTGCTAGACATTCTCTTTCGGTTACTGTGTAATTCCTCTCTGCGTTGTTCAGTGTACGTGACGCAAATACCACTGGTCTGTTTTGTTGGTTAAGTACTGCTCCTAAACCAATCGAACTGGCATCTGTAAATAACTCGAATGGCTCCTGAAAGTTTGGTAATTTTAAAACTGGCGCTTTTATTTACCGCCTCCTTGACCTCTTCGAATGCCTTTTGTGCTTCATTGGACCAGACAAATTTTTAAATTTTCGTTTAAGATTATAAAGTGGCTCACAAATATCCGCATAATTTTTAATAAATTTCGCGTACCACTGGGACATACCTAAAACTTAGGAACCTCTTTTGAGTTACGGGGCGGTTTCATCTCTTGTATAGCTCTAACCTTTGTCTCATCCGTTTTAATTCCTTCTTTACTAATAATTAATCCTAAATATTTCAATTCATCGCACCCGAATTTACATTTTCTTTATTTAATGTCAATCCTGCATCCCTTAACAACGAAAAACTTCCCTTAAATGTTCAACATGGTGAGTGAATGATGGAGACGTAATAATAACGTCGTCCATGTAAACACTCACAAACCTCCCTATCACCGGTTTTAGGATTATGTCAATTGCTTTTTGAAAATTGGGAGCTGCTCCTGATAAACCGAATGGCATCCGCTTGAAAGCATAAGTGCCACTTTTTACTACAAATGCGGTCTTAACTATATCGCTGGGGTTTACTGCCATTTGAAAGTACCCACTTCTTAGATCAAGAGATGACATTATTGTTGTATATGTATGTTCGTTAATAAATCATCTATTAACGGTAAAGGGTATCGCGGATACTTTGTGATCGAATTTAATTTTCTATAGTCTACTGCAAATCTATATGCTTCCGGATTATCCGGTGGTAACCCATTATTTTTCTTGCATAATACAACAGGTGACGCGTATGGGGACTGAATTGGAACAATCGTTTCCTCTTGTAACATTTTTTTGTATGTGAAAATCTGTGTGCTTGCTTAGTGCGATCATACTTATAAGGCCTTGAAGCTACTGGTGGGTTATCTCCCGTGTCAATTTCATGGTATAAAACATGAGTAAGACCTGGTTTGTCTGAAAATAACCCTTTAAAACTACTAAACAAATTTTAGTAGTTTTTTGTTTTCTACTTCCCCAATTTTGTTTTAGATAAATCTATCTCAACTTTTCCTCTTTAATTGGTTCAACCACCTTATTTATTTGAGAATCTGGAATTTTCAACGATTTTTGATTAAAATCTAATACGATTCTTGACGCACTTATGAAATCTATACCTAGAATACATGGGTATTCTAAATCTTTCAACACATGAAATGACCAATTTCTTTCGAATTGTCTGATCCTAATTTTCAATTCTACAATCCCCCTGTTTTGGCATTTCGCACCTTGTGCTGTTATTACCTGGGCTCGCGATTTTTTAATTTGCTTATAGAAAAAATATTTTCTATATACTTCTTCCGATATAAATGATTTATCTGCTCCGGTGTCCCATAGCGCTTTCAAAAATGTGTTATTTAATAAAATAGGAACGTGGGGAAGTTCTACGGGTGCTATACATATCGGAGAAAGTCTAATTGTCTCTCTTGTCGACACCTCTTGAGGTTGATCATTAACCTTTACAATATTTAATCGTCCCTTTGCGTCCTATCGCCTCGATTGAAATTATCACTCGAACCCTTATTTCTACGGTCCCTCTATTAAAATTATCATTTCGCTCATTTCGAAATGGTAACCCCTATTGTGAATCTCTGATCATTATTATGAAACCTATTCCTCTCGAACCCTCTATTATTTTGACGGCTATTCTCGTAAACTCATTTCTACTGTTATTTGGTCTACGCTTATTTCAGAATTCCTCAGTTTCTACCATTAGCTTCAAAATTAGGCATCCTATGCGCATTTTGACCTCGTCTTTCTATATTATCGTTCTGATAACCCCTTTGTAATTTGCAAGAATATCTCTCTTCGAATTTAGCCAAGACTTCTAAAAGTTGTATCGTGTTTTGTGGATTTCGGACTTCCACGTAGTCCTGGATCTGTGGTTCGAGTCGAACTAAAATATAGTCCACTTAGTCTGCTGCTTGGGACATTCCTAATTCTAAACTTCTCTCTATTTTTAGTAATCTGTAAACAAAATCAGTAGCATCTGATTTCTTCCTGCTGGGATGCATAAAACTCCGACTGTAGTTTCTTTCTTATTTTTGACCGCGGGAAAAGCCTTCGCTAATTCGAAGCTTTTGAGCTGCACCAAAATCCGTGGCTGTATTTTGCACTAACAACGAACCAAATATCGAATGCCAATCTTGAGCCCTTCCCTGAGATGACTTTTTAAGTAAGCACATGACAGATTACTTGGGATTTCAAAAGCCAACTGTATGTTGTTATCTATACACTCCTATAAACTCTGCAACGTTATACGACCCTGAAAGAGGCATTTCAGGTAGAACCGTACTTCACACCTACATTACCTAACCCAGGGAATTAAATACGTTTCCGGGCGCCATTGCGACATAGCATCCTGTGATGAGCCATCGTTACCGGTTTCACGTAAGCTAGAGGGTGTGGGATTATCAAAATGGTAGAACATAATAATTCTTAAAATACAACTTTTATTAAAAGATTGCTTATATTACTTAAATTCTAATTTGACAATTTTAATTAAAGTGAGAGTCAAGCCCAAATTAAATCACGTATTCAAGTCAGATCCACGCAACTAGATCAACACAATTTCAATTATCATTAATAATCCTATTCAAAAGCCATTACTTATATCCAATATTACCTTTTCAGTTCTCCTTCCTTGACCTAGAGAATATTCATCACATAGCTTTATATATGAAGATTCAACTTCTTTTATCTTAGGCTTCTATTCTTTCCAAAACTATCAGTTTTGCTAATTCTTGATCCTCAAGATTTCACACTAAGCTTTGTCACGCTATCGATCAGAATAATTCCACAATACTATCTCTGAGACTGCCGCGCTATATCTAGGCTTGCCACGCTATATCTTATCATCAAAGCTTCTATCAGCACATAGTAAATCTCATTTGCATAATATCTAATTTCTTCTTGGTATTGGGTTGGAAAAGTTTTGCCATTAATCGTGGCCGTCAAAGAACATAGGAGTTATGTTAACAGAAAGACGCGAGGCGCCCACCATTGGGTTTAAAGGTGCCCATTGCACTCAGTAGATGCAATTTCCATTAAGATTGGATCGGCGATCGAAGTTAAGGTAGGTTGATTTTTAAATATTGGATCTGAAAATATTATTGGTTGGTTTATGCGTGTTAGTTATTGATAGGGGGGTCCGTTTTAAAAAGCTAATTCGGTATTATATATATTGTGTTTTTTGTCATCGTAGATTCTCTCATATATATTATTATTACCTAATCTGTTAAAGTTTTAGTTGAAATCTTAATAAAGCGAAATTAAGATTATGGAATTTCTAGTTCTTTCGTTAACCCTCCCCTCTAGCCCCGCTGATAATCAAAAAAGGGCCCCCCGGGGGGGCAACTTTACAACAATCACGTTCCAAAAAATAATTTTTGTTCAGCGGGAATAATAATCATTTGCAAAGGAATCGTCGTATTTTCACTTTCTTTAATAATTAAATTCAATGTACAATATCAATTTATTGTTTAAAACCTAATCAAATAATCTAGGAAGGAATTTTCTTAAAGGCAATTTTAAAAAATATGTAGAAGGTCAGAAATGGCAGCTGTCGAAAGTGCGCATGCATCAGGCGGTATTCTTACGAACAAATTAAGGATAAGACAGTTAAACACATTTTTACAGTTTTTTTAATGTCGCGTCATTTAAAAAAAAAAATGTTAGTTGTGCGGGGCAATTTCAAGCAAAGCAAAATTAAATTAAAAATTTGGGGGCTAATTACTCGTTTATTAAATTTCCCTGGACGGTTGTAAAAATATTCAATTGATGGACATGTGCGTTTCTTGCGTCAGGCGAGGTAACGTCACACCGGGTCGTGCTCGTTAAATCAGCGGGTCAAAGTCCTTTTGGGCCCTCGCAGCAGAAACCACGGGTGCAGGGTGCTGAAGAATTTTCCCTCCCCTTTTCCCACTTAAATTGTAGAGGTGGAATGGTGGGGTTCCCCATCATCGTGTAGAATCCCCAAACCCGTCTCGGCCGCTACTTTCCTTCGGAAGGACACGGCAATAACAAAGGATAATGTCAAATCTCTCTTTTTTGCTTCAATGTCGGAAAGGATTTGGTCACGTATTTCCAAAAATCACGTGACAAAATATTCTTAGCCGATTGGTTAACTTAAATTTAAATAATAATAATAATAATTTAAGCTGTTAGTCTCTGAATGTCCCGATTGGAATGAAAATAACACTGGTAGTCACAAGATATCTGGTGTGGGTTTGGTTAAAAGGTATCTGAAATTTCCCGGGACATCCGGGGCCCCCATCTTAACCCTAAAATTTATGTTCTTAATGTCATCCAGCCTTCTACCTGTTGTATTTTAAATGAGCCTTTTGGGAATGTGAAGGACATGGAACAAAGATTAATTATATAAGCGTTGTCTTTCTTCGCATATCCTTTCCAAATTTACAGTAATTTTCATCTTTAACAGTGATAAGTGATAATATCTTCCTTTATATATTACGTATGATTTCATTTTTCTTTATCTTCATGCACATGACAAGAAAATATTACTTGGATTCCTATAATCATTCTCTTCACCGTCGCCCATCCGGTATAGTGGTTAGTGACGCTGACGGCTGTGCCGTAGGGCCTGGGTCCGAATCCCGGACAAGGCATGGATGTTTGTAAATGTATAGTGCCTTTGCGGCATGAGTCTACTATAAAAAGCCGTCGAGCCACAAATTCTCTCATGAGGTTGGGGGAGGGGAAGAGAGGTGGGAGGCCACTGACTCCCCCCCCCAGGGTATTCTCCCTCAAAATTGGGGTGGAACCGAGCTGAATCGTAATGTCACATGCATGATGCTCAAGGCTACAGCTAACGATAGGCGTACATCTAGCCACCGTGATGAATTTTTCGTGGGCGTAGATCTGACATAGTCGAGATCAGGAGGCATAAGAAACAACAAAAACTCTCCTCACCTCTTAATTATTTTAGTTGTTTGAATGGTCTTATAGCGAAAATCCGATTTCACACGAAGCAACTTTGTGCCGCTCAACTCGTTTTCTGTTACCACTCCTTTAGTGTGAAAAAGAGGACGGAATGCCTTTCACACGCCGACACAAATTGACTGAAAAAGGAATAGTGAAGGGGGGGAGGAGTGCCGAAATCATTTGTATAATGAATGAGTTCGAAGAAGCGATGAAAAAATGTTTCCATTTTCGATACACAAATAGCCATGTGTGAAGGGCGTAACTTCCGCAATATTCTTTCAGTTGAGTCAACTGGTAGGTTTTCCAGTGCTTGAGGGAGTGCCGGTTGAGCACGTGTGAAGGGACCCAGGCTATTTCTATCTAAAACTAGCCCACGACTCTCTGCTCTTTCTATTATGTGAAGCACAATTTGACTCATGTAAAAGGGCCCTAAAAAGGGAGATCGTAAGCTGCCTGGGATCTTAAATCCCGTATTTTAAGAAGGTAGGCCCTGATTTGGGTCTCCTTTACTTTGCTTCTTACCTTTGTTTCCACAATCTGTTCCATCATCGCAAACTTCCGTAACAATTCCAGTTATGAAAACGGATACCAATAGAGAGAGAACAAGTTCCTTCCTAAAAGAAAAAAAGAATATCTTTACTTTTTTCGATTTTATAAATTATATCTGGAGTAACACATGGCACTAATTATGCATATAAATCATTTAACAAAATGAAAACATTTTGAAAGACACAACTACAATTAAATGACATTTCACTGTGAGTTGACTTAAATATTAAGTTGCTTATGATGTCAATTCTGAGTTCTAGGGTTTAATTTTGGCAGATATGAAGACGAGATGTTTAAGATAGAAAAAATAATTCCGGTGAAATACTTAATTTATTTTATACTTTCAACATATTCGGAAGACAAAATTTATCACACAAACATACATATATTCTTAATTTTATATTTAAACTATAACTAATATTGTTCCCCTGTGAATGGTTCTTTAGGCAACTAAGTATCACAACAACAGATAAAAAAAATAAATGTAGAATATTGCTTTTTCAAAAAGAAACCAGACTCTTTCAATATTTTAAAAAAAAGGATAAATAATTTTATCACTAAAAGTGTTTTTCCCATTATTTTTATTTCTCACAATTCTGTTTCATGATTTCTTGCACTTCTAAAGGTTGACTGAAATAACGATGTTAATCCCAGGCGGGTGCGCGGGGCACAGTCACCTCAGGCTCACGAAATCTTTGATTCTGGGAAAACTGTTTATTTGTTACCAGTGACCTTTCTGTCTCTCTTTTGACAGCATCTTCCTATATGACAGTCTTCATGGGAATTAAATTGTATTTGTCACATAAAATATCATTTAATATTTAATAAACCTTTCATAAATAAGTTTATTTAATTTTAAAAATAATTAAATGAAATGAAAAAAAAATTGACCAATGAATCCCCCCAGACCCCCCGCATAGTATGCAAGACGATATATAAACCCAAACTACGAAATGTTGGGGGGAAATTGAAATTTAACTGTATAAAAAAAGCAAAATTTTTGAATTTCGAAGGCTTTTCCCCGAACTGACGGGCCATTCGGCGGAATTACATTGGGGGTTGGGAACCCCTAAAAAAAGTACTACAAATTACCCAAGTCTCGCCCCCCAAATAAATTTTTCCTTAGTCTTGCCCTCTCCTTGAAAGTGGGAATTGATTTTAAAAAAAAAATTTATATTACTTTTTTTATCACTAGTTACCCAGCACAAAAAGTTTCCCAATTAATAATAATTTTTTAGTTTCCCCATATAACCATAATCCATCCTGATATAGTATATTTTTTTCCCTTTTTATATTTTTAAATATAATTCTTTTTTGATTAATGATTCATTAGAACTATTGTATATTGTCAGAAAATCTCTTTTTTTTTCTTTCTGAATTCTCTGAATAAAATTTTTAATTTGAGATTACAATTTTTTATTTCAAATAAAAGAAATTAGAAATATTTATTATTAAATCTTCAATTTATTTTTAAACCAGATAAATATAAAATATACTATTTTTGTGGTTTTTTTACAAAAATATTTTATTTAATGAAAAGTTTCCCTATATATAGTACAAACAAAAGGAAATGAAAACACTTTTTTGTCTTATGCCCAAAGAACTTGTTTAAGATGGGGAATTTTTTTATGTTTTTAACCCAACACAGAAAAGTTGGATTATAAAACATGTTTGGTTTTCAAATGTTTCCCATTGTGAAAAGGAATTTTTTTACCCATTTAAATGAAAAGAAAAAAGGGGTCAACACACACTTTTTAAAAGTGAAAGAAAAATTACCGAAATGCTTATTCTTCAAGGGATAAAGGGGGAAAAAACTGTGATATGACGGTAGTATATTTTGGGAAACTAGAAATTTTTAAGCGATAATTTAAAGTATTTTTCTTCGTCCCTCGAATAAGTTAAAAATTCCCCCTTTTTTTCCCTGTATTCTTTTTTTTCCCCTGTGTTAAAAAAATTTAAAAATTCAAACGCGGGTTTTTAACGTGGGGAAAAAAGGTGAAAAATTTTCCATTTAATGTTTTGGGAAAAAGAAAGGGGTTTAAAATTTCCCTAAAAAAAAATTTTTCCCAAAAGATCTTTCAAATATTTTTTTAAAAAAATTAAATCTGGTTTTTTTTCCAATTTAAAAAAAATTACATTAAACTAGTTAAGAAAGAAAAAATAAAATTCTTTACTTACATGTATAAAATATAACAACTAAAAATTTTCCCCTTTTTTATAAAGTGATGATTATTACACGAAAAAAATTTCAGTAATTAGGCTTAAGATTCGAAGCAAAAAAGGCTGCTATTTTCCCTTTTAAATTATTTTAAACAGCAAAAGGGTGTCCAAAGTAATTCCCAATTAAACAAGAACTAATTTTTTTTTGTAACAGGGCCCCAAAAGTGGTGGTCCCAAAAAGATTTCAAAAAAATGTGGAATATATTTATTACTACGTAAATTATGTTTTAAGATGCATTAAAACCCCATTTCCTCATAACAGTACGTAAAAAGTTAAAAAAAGTTTACTTCATAGAATAACCCCTTTTATAGAATCCGCCATTCGTCCGACGAAACTACCAAATTTACATTTCATTCATCCGTATCAAGATCTCATTTTTTGGCTTTTCAGAAAAGTGAACAGGCGATGAAAATTCTGAATTTTCCCCACAACATTATGTAAAAAGGGCCCTTTTTTAAATCTGTCACAGCCATTAAAACAGGGAAATCGATCTCAGCTTGCAATAAATGCGGTCTCCGTCTTGCAGTAACAAAACCCTTGGATCCAAATATCCATAATTTTTTTTAAAGGGTATGCGGGAAATTTAACCATCACACGGGAATAAATAATGCAAAAATTTTTGATATAATTTAAAACCCCATTTTTTTAATTGTTTTTTTTTTTACATTTTTTGTTTATTTTATTATGGTTTATTAATAAAGCTTTCACAAATTGGTTACAATTAATAGTTACATTTTATTAACTAGGAACATTTTATGTGTGTGTTCTGTGTGATCATATTTTTTTTACAAATATATTTAAGGTATCCGACTACGTTCGGAACCGTGATTATAAAAAACGTATAAATGGATAATTTTCAAAAAGTGTCCTCAGATTGGAAAAATGCATAAAAAAGGTTTTAAAAATCTTGACAAAAAAAAAAATTTAAATACAATATTTTGGCAAAAAAATTAACTTAGGGGAAAAACCTTTTTTTTAAAATGTTCTCCTTTTTAAAAATGCTTCAATTTCAATGATATTTTTGGGCCCTTTTAGCTCAGACCTCTGTACGGGGCTCAACTATGATTTTTTAAAAAATTTGCAATATTTTTTAGAGTTACCACCCATTGAAATAATTATCGGCGTTTTTTCTTAAAAAGCTTTCCCCCCTGTCGTCGTAAAAAAAAAGGATAAACCCACTTCTAAGTTATATTTTCAAAAAATTTAAATCCCAGCCTCTGTAAAAGTTCTTTTAAGCATATACAGGCAAAATATTATTATAATATAAACATTTTTTTTAAAAAGAAACATTTTTTAAAAAAAATTATTCTAAGTTAATTTTTTTAAAATTTGTATTTTTAAAACATTTTTTTTTTTTTTCAAAATGCCAAAACAATTATGTACATGTATTCTAATTTAAGTGACACTAAATATCATGAAAATTATCCATTTATGCGCTTTTGCAAAATCACTTTTTTCAATAGTCGGATATTTAAAATAAAAAAAAACTATTAGTGGTCCCCGGGATTTAAATTATGAATTTACTGGTCCGGGGAAGTCCCAAAAATTTGGCGACCGCTGTGCTTAAAAATGCATCCATTTTTTAAGATTTATTGGAAAATATCTTGAAGGAAAATTTTTTATTTTTATGCAGAAAAAAAGATATTCAAAAATTTTTTCCCTTATTATTTAACTCACATATAGTGTTTTTTATCATTGTCAAAAATTTGGGTTTTTTTTATCAATTATTAAAAATTTCCTAACAAGTTATCAACACAATTTGGTACACCACATACTGCAATGACCAATTTATGCAATCCCTTTAAAAATACAGATAATTTCTTAATTCACAAAAGATATGAAATTTTTAAAACATTCTTTCTCGGTGACTTTATTATCTAATTTTTTATCACTCTGTAACGAAACTGTTAAGAATAGATTAATATTTAAAGACTCATTCAATTTTATTTTAATATGCAAACGATATTTATTAAAAAATAATGCCAATTTATTGTTCTTAACATTTGTTTTGGCAGAGTGGCAACAGAAAGGGAAATTTGTTTTTTTTTTCGAATATTGTATTTTTTTTTCTGTTCTCTCTTTCTGTTTTTAAACCAATTGATTTAAATTTAAAAACGATGTTTGAAAAAATTCTGGGAAACTAATAAAAACTGACTTTTTTGTGTAAATAATTCTCCTTCGTAATTATAATGTTTATGTAAGTGGGTATATATATATATATATATATATATATACAGTAACCTAAAAGTATTCTTTCACTTGCAACTTCTTATAAAAAATTTTAAAGTTTTCGACTAATAAAATTAATATATTGTAATTGTAATTTTTTATGATATCTGCAATTTGTTCTTAATGGAATTTACATATGTAATTTTTTTAAAAAAATTATAACTATTTTTTTTAAAAAATTTAAAAAAAAAGCTACTAAAAAATTATACAAAAATCTTTTTACACTTAACAAAAATTTCCCTTAGCTTTTAAATATTTTTATTCCTTTTTTTAATTTAATTTCTTAGTAGGATATCGTTTAGTGTCTACAACAACTTTTAAGCCTCTTGGTATAGATTTAATCAGTTTTTTGTAATCCATGTTTTTCCTCCATTCTTCTGTGATCATTGTTTTTACTTCACATTATGTGTTTATTTGTCATGTTTTTTTTTTTTTTTTCACATCAAAATCTCACCAAATATGTTCCACTGGGCTAAATAAAGTGATTGAGGAGGTATTTTCATAATTTTGGGGCAGTTATAGAGACACCAGTGGCGTACATTGAGAGCAGTGCGCTTGGCGTTACTACCCTGTTAAAAAATTAAGTCGTCTCCAATAGCCAAATTTCAGGTGGATAATTTAAAATTTCACTTTAAAATATTTAAATAGAGCTCATGATTCATAATACCTTCAAAAAATACCAAATTACCTAATCCTGAGGCCAATTTACACCCCCACACCAGAACACCTTCACTTCAATGCTGAAGCATGGAGGTGGAGGAGTTCTTGTTCCACATAAGTTCATGGGAATTAAACTCCTTATTTTTTCATTTACAAGCTGTTATAGGCCCATCGGAACCAAAAATGTTAATTATCTGCCATACCAATCAATTTGCAATCAATTTTGAATTTTCTAAAACTTAATCCCAAGAATCTAGTTCGATCAATAAAACATAGAGGTGGAAGTGTTCTTGTGTGGGGGTGTAAATTGGCCACAGAATGAGGTAATTTGGTAATTTTTGTTGATATTGTGAATCATGAGCTCTATTTAAATATTTTAAAGTTAAATTGTAATTTCTACGCCCAAAATATGGATATTGGAAACGACTTTATTTTTTAACAGGATAATGACGCCAAGCGCACTGCTTTCAATGTACGCCACTAGTGTCTCTCTAACTATCCCCAAATTATGAAAATACCTCCTCAATCACTTTATTTAGCGCAGTAGAATATATTTGGTGATATTTTGACGTAAAATAAAGAAAACATGACAAATAAACACAAAATGTGAAGTAAACAATAATCACAGAAGAATGGAGAGAAAATCGATCCAGAAATTACAAAAAAACTGATTAAATCTATACCAAGATGCTTAAAAGTTGTTGTGGACACTAAAAGATATCCTACTAAGTACTAAATTAAGAAAAAAATAGAATATTTAAAGCTAAGTTGGGATTTTTGTTAAGTGTACGAAGACTTTTGTGGCGTAATTTTTTAGAAGCTTTTTGATTATTAATTTTAAAAAAAATAGTTATTCTATTTTTAAAAAATTAATTACGTCATTCCATTAAGGACAAGTTGCAGATATCATAGAAAAAGTACAATTACAATATATTAATTTTTATTAGTCGAAAACATTAAATTTTATAAGAAATTACAAGTGTACGAACACTTTTGTGTGTGGCCCACTGTATATATATATATATATTTTATTAATTAAAAACTATTTTGCTTGGATTTGAAATTTGAAAATTTGTGCGTTTGACTCTGTTGAAAACAAAGAAATTCGGAGATTTTCTTAGTAGGTTGAACAACAATTGTTCAGATTTCATGCGAAACTGTTTGCTTAGAAAAATTCGACATGATAATGATATTTTTTAATGAGTTCAAGTAAGCAATTGAGCTCTGAACCATTAATTGATTGGTTTATTATTAACTTTCAATTCCGAAGCCACATAGTTTTCATTATTACAAATAGTTTCGTGAAATTTTTTAAAAATAGTCGAGAATGAAGGGATGGAAAACAAATACATCCATTAGACAGCAACAAACCTTTTTCAAAAAATTTCAATAAATCTGAATAAAAACTTAGTGTTGAACAACAGAAAAAATTAAAAGACTACAAAATGCGATAAACACATCTGAAAAACCTAGAATATACTTAAAATGCTTTACTTGATGTCATTACTACTATGGAGAAACTAAATTTGTTTTAGCACGTCCTATTTTTATTGATTGTGGAGTTGTATTCACAAGTTTGATGTCCAACGGATAAACAACATACGGTGGACATCCTATTGGTTGTATAAAATTTCTTTTTATAAAAGTAAGTCTTGCACATTTGTATAGGTAAAAATGATTTTTATAAATAAATCCTTCAGCGTGTGTGTAGATAAAACAAATTAATCCTTACATATATTTATTTATTTTCCAATTTAGTTTATACATTCACATATTTTCAAATAATTTTTATTTTTATTTTTTTCTTCTAGAAGTAACATTATCATTGAAAAAAGGCTTAGAATGTGATCAACAAAGCGAACAATCAATTCGTAATGATATCGAAATGATACGGTTTTAGAAAATCTTTGCTGCATTCTTTCTTATTTTTAAGATCTTTCAAAGATAACATGTAATGCGTACCAATACTTCGTTAAAAAAAACACACAAAAACTTTTATTTTTTTGATGAATGTAAAATAAAAGTAATCAGGGGATCACATTTATCATATAGTTAAAGTCTCATTTGTTGTAAAACAATGATTAATCTTACATAAGATTCCATCTATGAATGTGTTTTGGATACAATCAGTATTATTACGTTTTAGAACAATCACACACACAATCTTTATCACCACATGATAAGATTTATTTGGCATAGATTGTAAATATTAAGTATCTCTTCTCATACTTCCTACCAGAGTATATTTAACGTATAAGTTGAGAAAGAAATCAATTTTTAATTAATTTTCAATTGAAAACTCAAAACTTTGATACAGTGGTTTATTTTAAAAGTATCAAGATTTTGAAAATCATTTGGCATCAATTCATGTAATTAGCAGGGAAATAAACCAAAATTTTTCGGGGATAAAATTATTTAATGTAAAAATAGTAAAAAGTTAACCCCCTACTTTAATTCGATGGTCCATTATTTAATATTTTTAAAGGGTACTTTATTACTCTAAGGCTCCCTTCACACCAAACGATTCCGAGTCTGCAGGATCAATCCAATTCACAGCGATTCTGAATGAACAAAGATTTATTTGCCTTCACACCGCAATGAAATCAATAAGGGTCAATCATTCTTCCATCAGTTCCTGTCGAACAAGGATGCTGTTTTTACCATGTTTTATTAACTCACTTTCTTGTTTTTCCGGGTGGAATTTTGTAATTGATTTTAAACTGACTTCCCGATGAGCTAGAGACTTGAAATTTGGACCATAGCTCAGAAGTGAATTACAATGCATGAAAATTTGAAAAAAGAAGAAAAAACGAAAAGGAGAAGAGAAAGATGAAGAAAACGAAAAAGACGAAAACAAAAATTATGCTTTTTAGTCCGTTATAAAACATGGTACATTAAAAAAATTTTTACATAATATACTTGTTGATGTTTTTAGATTGAGACATAACCATCCTGTGATGACCATGTCTTGTCGGTTCCGCGTAAGCTAGAGGTGTGGGATTATCAAAATGATGAGACATAATTCTTAATACAACTTTTATTAAGAGTAACTTATAATACTTAAATTCTAATTTGACAAATTTAATTAGAGTGAGAGTCAAGCCCAAATTAAATCACGTATTTAAGTCAATCCCCAACCAGATCCTCTATCTCAATTATCCTAAATAATCCTGTTTATCTAATTATTTATATCTAATATTACCTTTTCCAGTTCTGGTCCCTTGACCTAGAGAATATTATCTATAAACTTTATATATGAAGATTCTTGATCCGCAAGGTAGCTAATTCTTGATCCTCAAGATTCCACACTAAGCTTTGTCACTCTATCGATCAGAATAATTCCACAATACAATCTCTGAGCCTGCTACGCTATATCTAGGTTTGCCACGCTATCCTTTTATAGTATATCTCATTTACATGTTACATTCGTTTATCTTCTTGGTATTGGGTTGGAAAGGTTTTGCCATTAATCGTGGCCGTCAAAGAACATAGGAGTCATGTTAATCAGAAAGACGCGGGAACGTCACAACCCCCCAAGAAGAAAAACGTGTTTACAAGGGTTCTCAATGCCCTTAATAAATTACGTGTCAAATCTCTATTTCTAAATTTCTTCGCTTTCTGGGGTTTTATTTAAATTTTAATCTTAAATCTTCATTTTAACTTTTATAATTTCCAATATCTATCTTGACTTTAATTTTCATTGCAATTTTAATCTTAAATTTTAACTTTAAAATTTTCCCAATATCTATCTTGACTTTAATTTTCATTGCAATTTTAATCTTAAATTTTTAAACTTTTATAATTTCCAAAATTTATCTTGACTTTAATTTTCATTACTCATCTTAGAATTTTAATATTAAATTTTAAATTTTTAAAACTCGTGACAATAAATTTTACTCCAATAACTAGGCCAACATTAATAATTACTGTTTAATTTGTCCCCACTCTCATTTTTACATTTCGTTACTTAAAATATTTATACACTTAAAAAAATATTATTCTGGGTGCCCAGACCCAATCTAACACTGCATATGGAGCTGGTACTTCTGCTCCCCTTTTTTTAACAACCTGGAAACACGTTGAAGCTATACTTTTCAAGATTTTCAGGGGGCAGTCTCCCTGAAATGAAACTATTTGAGTCTCTATTTCCATAATATTAATCAATTTTACATATATTATTTATATATCACAATAAATTTTATCTCCATCCCCACATCTGGTTTCAACAAAACTCCCAATAGGCGCGCAGCTCATTTGAATGTGTGTTAGTGCCTTGACTACGCCGTTTCCCTGAACCAGATGCCTCATAATACGTAACAATACAACAACATATATATATACATTTTATACAATTACAAACATTTTTCAATAAACCATTATAACAAAATAACCAAAAGGAATTTTCGCATCTCACGAAGTCATACATCAGAAGTAAACAAATGTGTGAATACAAATGTTTTCTTCAGAAAAAATTTTTAACAAGTCAAAAAGTTCAAATTAAATGAACACTCATTGTAGTGTTTGACGGCTTATAACTTTTAAGCACCGCCCGAGACTTCCTTCTTTGCAATAATTCTTCCGACCACTTGTTGGAAGATCATAAAAATGAAACAATACAACCTGATTTTTATATTCGGTCTGCAGCATTCACGTTCAACGATGAGGTGTCATCACTCTTCATTCCTTGGATTTGTACTGCTGGAATTTCTTGTTGTAAGGCTTGTAATCTCCTTGTCGTCCTTTCCTTGCCTTCCCAACTGTGTTCTTGGCTGGTCCGGGGTTCTTCTGTTCTCCGTCGTGGCCTTAAATTATAACTCTTTTCATATGGAACTGGTTGATTCTCTTCTTCTCTTTTCTATCTCTAGAAATAGTACTGAATGACATTTGTCTTTTATTATTACAATTATTATTACCCTTTGCTTTTGCCACTTTCTTTGTGGTCCACTTGTCCCATTTGATACACCTGATGCTTTTAATACCTTGGTTATATTTAAACCTTTTATTTTTATTTTCATTCCCTACTGAACTAGGTAGTGATCTGACCAGTGATTTGTTTTTATGGGTCCTCTCTGTATTTTATATTGATTTGATTGGTTACCAATCCCTTTTTGCCTCTAACCTGCGTTTCACCGCAGATTTTTTCTTTCCCATATTGTGACTCATTTTAATCCTTGGTGTACTTTTTCCGAAGTACGAGTTTCCTGACTTGATCTTATACTATTTGGGATACCTGTTCTAATTCGACCTCGTCCACATTTCCTATGACGATATATTCTTCTTATTTGATCTGCATTAACTGTTAATCTTTTTTCTGATTTCCATATTACAATATTATTAAGTTCCTAACTTCTAAGACTCTATAAGGTCCCTCAAATTTTGTTTTAAATTTAGCACATACTTTGTTATGTAGCTAGGCACGGGGTGTGAACACATGAGCAAATCATTTACCTTTATTTTTTATGTCCTTTCTACGTCTATTACTCAATATTTTTTCCCACCTTTCCTGTTTAATTTTCATTACTTAGTCTAGCTTCTTTAAAAGAAGCTTTTTCTGTATATCTTGAATTTTGAATTTAGAGCTTTCCGATATCATAACTAGTTTTGAAATGAATTGTAATCAATTTTCGACCTAAAAATAATTCAGCCGGTGTTTTCCCGTTGTTTCATTCACCGCCGTGCAATGGCGTAAGCAACTCACGTAAATTGATCCCAAGTATCGTGTTGATCATTAACGTAATTTTGCAGAAATCATTTGCACTATATCTCGATTAACTCTTTCAGTCCGATTTGCTTGTGGTCGATATGCAGCAGTCTTCACATGCCTTATGCTAATCTTTCCTTAAGTGCTCAAAAATCTCGGATATAAATTGGGACCATTATCACTTATTAATAATTTTATTGGAGCTCCATAACGCGATGCCAAGTTATCAAAAAATATCCGCTATTATACGAGATGAGGCCTTTTTAAGAGGTATAATTTCAGCCCATTCTGGAAATGATCGGTTATTATTACTAAAATATAGCGGTTACGTCTTATTCTCGATATAGGATACGGGCCTAATAAATCTAAGCGTCACTATCTCATTCCAGTAATTCGATATAGTGGATTTAACCGACCAGCTGGTAACGCGTTTTATAGTTATTAACTTGGCACATATAGCATGTAGAGACATATTGATCAATAAATTTTCTCATGTACGGGGAAATAACAAACGTCGAATTTTTGTAATTACGTTTTAAATCTGCCTACGTGTCCACTTATTGGCTTGTCTTGAAATTCTCGCATTATTTCATTCATAAAAGATTTTTGGAATGTATACACGCATTTCACACCTAATGACGTTTGCGTGTTTCGCATAAAATAACAATCCTTCAATTAAGCGGAAATCGTGGGACCAATTCTCACATATCGTTGCATTAACCGAGTTATCTTCCGGGTTTCTAAATATCTATATATATGACCTAATTCTGGGTCATTTTCTGTTCGCTTATTAATTGTTCCCGCAGAAGTAAGTACCAAATCTTTGATTATGGCACGAATTAATTTTATCACAATTATACGTAATTTAAGTTCCTTGAGAGAATGTCAGCCACTGCATTTTGAGTTCCCAGTCTGTATTTCCCATTCTATATTGAATTCTGCTAACTTTAGTGCCCATCTAATCATCTACTCGATAAATTTTTGCCATGTGTTAGGCGTGTTAATGCGGCGTGATCTGTTAATACCTTAATTGGTAATACTCCTAAATATGTTCTAAATTGTTCCAACGCCCATACTACTGTAGACATTCTCTTTCGGTTACTGTGCTTAATTCCTCTCTGCGTTGTTCAGTGTACGTGACGCAAATACGACTGGTCTGTTTGTTGGTTTAGTACTGCTCCTAAACCAATCGAACTGGCATCTGTAAATAACTCGAATGGTTCCTGAAAGTTTTGGTAATTTTAAAACTGGCGCTTTTTATTTACCGCCTCCTTGACCTCTTCGAATGCCTTTTTGTGCTTCATTGGACCAGACAAATTTTTTAAATTTTCGTTTAAAGATTATAAAGTGGCTCACAAATATCCGCATAATTTTTAATAAATTTCGCGTACCTGGGACATACCTAAAAACTTAGATACCTCTTTTTGAGGTTACGGGGTGTGGTTTCATCTCTTGTATAGCTCTAACCTTTGTCTCATCCGTTTTAATTCCTTCTTTACTAATAATTAATCCCAAATATTTCAATTCATCACTTTTGAATTTACATTTTTCCTTATTTAATGTCAATCCTGCATCCTTTAACGAAAAAACTTCCATAAATGTTCAGCATGGTGGTGAATGATGGAGACGATAATAACGTCATCCATGTAGCTCACAAACCTATCACCGGTTTTAGGATTATGTCAATTGCTTTTTGAAAATTAGGGCTGCTCTGATAAACCGAATGGCATCCGCTTGAAAGCATATATTGCACTTTTTACTACAAATGCGGTCTTAACTATATCGCTGGGGTTTACTGCCATTTTGAAAGTACCCACTTCTTAGATCAAGAGATGACATTATTGTTGTATATGGTATGTTCGTTAATAAATCATCTATTAACGGTAAAGAGGTATCCTTGGATACTTTGTGATCGAATTTAATTTTCTATAGTCTACTGCAAATCTATATGCCGGATTATCCGGTGGTAACCCATTTTTCTTGCATAATACAACAGGTGACGCGTATGGGGACTGAATTGGAACAATCGTTTCCCTCTTGTAACATTTTTTGTATGTGAAAATCTATTATTGCTTGTAGTGCGATCATACTTATAAGGCCTTGAAGCTACTGGTGGGTTATCTCCGTGTCAATTTCATGGTATAAGACATGGTAAGACCTGGTTTGTCTGAAAATAACCTTTAAAACTACTAAACAATTTTTGTAGTTTTGTTTTCTACTTCCCCAATTTTGTTTTAGATAAATCTATCTCAACTTTTCCTCTTTAATTGGTTTAAGCACTTTATTTATTTGAGAATCTGGAATTTTCAACGATTTGCAGTTAAAATCTAATACTATTCTTGACGCACTTATGAAATCTATACCTAGAATACATGGGTATTCTAAATCTTTCAACACATGAAATGACCAATTTCTTTCGAATTGTCTGATCCTAATTTTCAATTCTACAATCCCCCTGTTTTGGCATTTCGCACCCTGTGCTGTTATTACCTGGGCTCGCGATTTTTTATTTTGTTTATAGAAAAAATATTTTCTATATACTTCTTCCGATATAAAAGATTTATCTGCTCCGGTGTCCCATAGCGCTTTCAAAAATGTGTTATTTAATAAAATAGGCACGTGGGGAAGTTCTACGGGTGCTATACATATTGGAGAAAGTCTAATTGTCTCTCTTGTCGACACCTCTTGAGGTTGATCATTAACCTTTACAATATTTAATCGTCCTTTGCGTCCTATCGCCTCGGTGAAATTATCCTCAGACCCTTATTTCTACGGTCCCCTCTATTAAAATTATCATTTCGCTCATTTCAGAAGAATAGGTAACCCCCTGTTGCTGAATCTTTGATCATTATTGAAACCCTATTATTTCTCTCGAACCCTCTCTATTATTTTGACGGCTATTCTCGTAAAAACTCATTTTCTGTTATTTGGTCTACTCCTTATTTCCGAATTCCTCCAGTTTCTACCATTGGCTTCAAAATTAGGCATCCTATGCACATTTTGACCTCGTCTTTCTATATTATGGTTCTATTAACCCCTTTAGCAATTTGCAAGAATATCTCTCTTCGAATTTAGCCAGGACTACAAAAGTTGTATCGTATTTTGGTAGTTTCTAACTTCCACATAGTCCTGTATCTGTGGTTCGAGTCGAACTAAATATGATCCACTAAGTCTGCTTGGGACATTTCTAATTCTAAACTTCTCTCTATTTTTAGTAATCTATAAGCAGGAAATCAGTCGCCTCCTGATTTCTTCCCTGCTATGATGCATAAAACTCCGACTGTAGTTCTTTTTATTTTTGATCATGGGGAAAAGCCTTCGCTAATTCAGCTTTGAGCTGCACAAAATCCGTGGCTGTATTTTTGTACTAACAACGAACCAAATATCGAATACCAATCTTGAGCCTTCCCTGGAGATGACTTTTTTTAAGTAAGCACATGACCCAGATTACTTGGGATTTCAAGTAACTGTATATTGTTATCGATACACTCGATAAACTCTGCAACATTCTCCGACCTGAAAAGTACATTTCAGGTAGGGTGTATTTCCACCTACATTACCTAACCCAGAATTAAATACGTTCGGGCGCCATTGAGACATAACCATCCTGATACCATGTCTTGTCGGTTCCGCGTAAGCTAGAGGTGTGGGATTATCAAAATGATGAGGGCATAATTCGCAATACAACTTTTATTAGAGTAACTTATAATACTTAAATTCTAATTTGACAAATTTAATTAGAGTGAAAGTCAAGCCCAAATTAAATCACGTATTTAAGGTAGATCACGCAACTAGATCCTCTATCTCAATTATCCTAAATAATCCTGTTTTATCTAATTATTTATATCTAATATTACGCCAGTTCTGGTCCCTTGACCTAGAGAATATCTATAAACTTTATATATGAAGATTCTTGATCCGCAAAGGTAAACTAATTCTTGATCCTCAAGATTCCACACTAAGCTTTGTCACTCTATCGATCAGAATAATTCCACAATACAATCTCTGAGCCTGCTACGCTATATCTAGGTTTTGTCACGCTATCCTTTTTATAGTATATCTCATTTACATGTTACGTCGTTTTATCTTCTTGGTATTGGGTTGGAAAGGTTTTGCCATTAATCGTGGCCGTCAAAGAACATAGGAGTCATGTTAATCAGAAAGACGCGAGAGACGTCACAAGATGATTAAGGTAACAAGCTATTAATGTCACAACTGTATCCTTATTCATTTACTTTCAAATTGATATACATAAAACAAAAAATATAAGAATATACGGTTTTATTTTATATATATATGTATATCATCCTGTTAGTATCAAGAGTAATTATATTCTGAAAAGTTGTAACAAATAATAAATATGTATTGTAATTATATTATAATGCAATGTTTTTAAAAAGCATTTCAAATGTTGTTATATACTACTGCTTTTGTAGCAAATAACAACTCCTTTTTTGCTATATATTTTAAAAATGGTTCTCTAATACATTAATTAATTAAAAATTTTACATGCCATTTACATTTTGTTTGTTTCATCTAACATATTTGAGATTTATGTAGTAATAAAATGGAATCTTTTTAAAAAATTAAAAATTTCGACAATATTGTGGTGTTTTTACATTTTTATTTTAGCATTCTTATAAATATTTAAATTTTTCTCTCCAAAATTTTCATAAGAATTCTTATCAAATTGATTTATGAAGCTGGCTAGAACATCCTTCAGGAATGTTTCCTCCTCCCAAAAAAATATATATAGAAACACATTTTTGCTTTAAAGTATTATTAAGTAAAGAATAAGGTTTCAAAATTCTAAAATTGAATAAAATAATACATACAAATATTAGATTTATTATTTAGGCAACATTAGCGGGGATAAAATACAGTATGCACACTCGGCGACAGAGCTAGAGTTAGTTTACATAATGAAAAAGATTTGGCAAAACTGGCCAATTAAATCTAATGGCATAAAAGCAGCTCATGTTAACCCCTAACTATAATTTTATTATCTTCAAAATAAATCAATTTCTTTTAATAAAACCTATATAAATTGATATAATCACTAATAACATAAAAAAACAATAATAATCAACTACTCTATTTTTTAATTCACTGTTTCTTTAAAGAAATTGCTCCCGGACTGCTAGTGAATGACTGAAAAATCTGACCTGCTGAATCGCGCGGGAACGAGATTCATGACGGATGGAAACCGGATTCGTTTGAGGTATGAAGGCGGGGAAATCAATCTATAAATCGCGTTTTGGTGTGAAGGGAACAGACGCACCACATATTTGTGTATAAGCCTAGAGATTTCGTACTTTTTGAAACTTTTTGTTAAGCATACGTTTTCCTTTTTTGTTTTAACGCAACTTTTACTCTAAAAGGGAAAAAAGTCAAGTCGGCATTTTCCGAATAGGGGACAAAATTCACATTCACCCCGTAATGTTCAAATGCTTGAGCCCGGGCGTTAGTTTTTCCGGAAAAAAAAATTGATCGACAATAAATGCAGTTTTTTTTTATTATATTATTATTTCTCGGTGAAATAAACATTTTTACTTGAAATATAAGTATTTTTAATCATTGTAACACATAGCAAAAACATTGCGACATTTAAATATACTAGTAGTTCATATATTTATTTGAATATATACAAACCTACTGGGAGTTTTTTTTTTTTTTTATTTTAGAAATGTGCATAAAGTATAAGATGTAAAAAAATAAAAGCAGAGCCCTTTCAAAATATTTTTTTTAAAAAAGTTACTTTTTAACAGGGTTTTTGTATTAAAAAATAAATTTTATTGATTATTTACGCTTATTCCCTTTTTTTGGGTACGAATTTATTTGCATATAATGACTATTCATTCATCTTCAGTAAAACCCGTTTTTACAATACATTTTTTTTTAGAAATCCCCAATTTTTAAAACACAAAGCTCGTCCTCAAAAAGTATTGGGAAATTGGATGTCTGTGTATTTATAAAAATATTTATCACATTAAAACAAAAAAAAATGATTTAGAAATATTTTAACATTTGGTTTTACAGTATGAAAGGAAAATTTTATTAGTATTATAAATTTATTTTTGATCTAGTTTTTCAAATATAATTCAAAGAACAGGGACTCAAAAAGTATTGGGACTTTTTAAATGAAAATTTTACAAATATAGAAAGTATTAATAGAATTTAATTTCACACCCCTGTTTTAGACTAAATTTTAAAACATAAACCTTTCAACAGATAAGATTATTTATAAAAAAAGGGTGAAAAAAAAAAATATTTTGTTTGGTGGGCGAAATTTTGTAATAAGTCTTTGGGAAAAAAAGGGAAATCAGTTCCTGATGGGAAAAATCTTGTAATTTCTTTTTTTAACATCTTTGAAAGTCAAGAAAACAAATAGTGTTAAAAAACTACAATGTCAGGGACCCAAAGGATATTTTGAACGTGAAGGGGGGTGGATTGTAGAACACACAAATCAAAGACTAGAGAAGAAAAAAATGACTTTGAATGTAAAAGTAGTTGGGGAAAATCGAAACCCTGAAATTGTCAAAAATAAGAAAAACATAAGTATTATGACAGAGTACCTCAAAGAAAGCCCTACATTAGCAAAAGAAATAGAGAACTAGGCACATTTCTAAAATGTAAGAAAGGAGCCACAAATATTGGGAAAATGTTTTTTTGTTGATGAAACAAATATAACATTTTCGGATCGGATACAAACAAAATTTGCAAATCAAATCCCAAAGGTTTCAAAATTTCCCCTTTAAATATAGGGGTAAAAAATTTTCCGGGCTGCATGGCAAGCTTTTGGAGTCGGAAACATTTTTTGTGGTATAATGAATGAATATGTCATTTGCATTCTCAAGGAAATTTGCAAAGGCGGCAAACTGGGAATTTAGGACTTTTAAAATTTTCCCCGATTGCCGAAACATACCGTGTTTTCAAATTATGGGGCTTTACCACTGTCCTAGTGATTAATATCCTGCCAAAGTCCGCCTTAATCCCATTGAACATGTGTGAATTATTTGCAGCAAAAAAGCCCCAAAAGTCAAACAGGGTTCAGAAAAATTTTCAAAGGGGGACCAAAAAAGATAGACCTTTTTAAAAAAAAGATCCTTATAAAAAGCTTCGGATCATAAAAAACAAAGGGCCCCAAAAAGAATTATTTTCTAAGTTTGAATTGTTTTTTTTAAATTATTGGGGGGTCCCCTCTTTTTTAGAACCATTTCATTTTTTTTCCCCTTTTTAATGTTGGTTTTTTAAAATTTTTTATTTGATTTAAATAACATTTACTTCTTTTTTTTTTTTTTTTTTTTTTTAAAATTTTATGTTTTAAATAAAATTTACAAAAAAATTTTCTGTAGTTGACCTAAAGTTTTAGAAACGGTTCGTAACAAATTAAAAAAAGAAATTTGGGTGGGGCTTGGGGTTAAATTTTGCTCAAAAGGGTGAAAATATAAACCATTTTTTAAAAAGGTATAATTTTTTTAAATTAAATTAAATAATTAATCTCTTTCACATTATTTTAAACGGAATAAGGTTTTAAAAAGGTAAAAAAGTTTGAAATATAATCATAATTTTAAAATTATAAGCATAGAAAAAAAAGAAAAATTTTTGTAATAAATATTAATAATTTTGGGTTTTGCAGCTTTTTTCAAAACAGTAGCCTTAAAGATAAAACTTTTAGAATTATAAAATCCATCATACCTTTAAAACCCATCTAATTTAAGTATTATATATCTTTTTAAAAATTTTAAAAAATTTTAAAACAAAAAAATTTTTTTATTTTTAAAAAAAAAATTTATTATTCTATTTTTTTAAAAATTGCAATGTAAAAAATCATTTAATTTTAAAAACCCTTATTCTTTTTTAAAAATTAACTATTTTAAGGGTTTCTAAAACGGGGAAAACGGGGGGTAAAAAGGGGGGGAGATTTTAAAAAGTAAAACAAAGGTTTTTTGAAAAAAAATTAATTTATTGAAAAACAACAAACAAAAAAAAAATTTTTGACATAATAAAAAAAATAAATAAAATTTCACGATAATTTTTTAAAAAAATTCAGGGCCCCAAATTTTTATAATTGAATTTCAATTTAAAAAAAATTTATTAATTACCAGTGACCCATGGGCTTATCCCATATAAAAAAAACAAAAATTTTTTATCTTAAAAATTTTCCGGTTTATAATTTTTCCCCCCGAAAAAGTTTGGGCCTTCCCCAATCCAACCGTTTTCCACGAAGGGACACTATGTGATGTATTGGGGGGGAATAAAAAAAAAAATAATCTGAAATAAGTAAATAATTCGCAAAACCGTCGGGTCCTTTTCATCCGCCCGGGAAAATGGGAAGCACTGCCCGAAAAAAATCGACTTCGGGGAAGTATATATACCCCCCAAAATAAACGCTTTGGTTTAGGAGCTTTTTCACCGGGGGTTTCTTAAAGGGGTTTAAAGTTGCATCGCAGTTTTAGGGAAAGTATAGTATTTTGAATTCAATACATAGTTATTGAATGAGGGGGCGGATGAAAGGGGTTGAATATTGGTGAAAAAATTGAACTTTGGAACCTGACTTAGAGCATGGAACGTAAAAATTAATATTTTTACAGAAATGTTTCTTATTTTTATATGCTTATAATTTTTAAAGTTATGAATATATTTTAAACATTTTGCCCTTTTTTGAAGCCCCCTTCCTTTATAAGTAACAAAAAAATTCGAATTACATAAATTTTAATTTCAGAGAGTCATATATATGTAGGTGTATTTTATCTTATACAAGTGGCTTTTCTTTGTTGTCTAGGTAAGTCACAAATATGTTCCGGATCTCTTTGATATTCAAAGAAATAAGCAGATTGGAATAAAATATTGTTGCCGAAAACATTAGATTGTTTCTCCGTAATTAAATACTGATTACAAACTTTATGAGTTATTTCACGACATACTCTCACCGCTCGCCTGTCCCCATGACAGCCACGCCGAACGCAACGTTAAAGTCCTGGAGCCTCGTCCCCTCAGACGTCTGTTCTTCCCCAAAACCCACAGTTCCGAGGGGAATGCGTATACCGGTAGCGCCATTCATTGGTGAAGTTGTAACCACCGATCGCGGAATATATTTTATATTCCCTAACACTCTAAATCCCATACAGTTTGGAATATTGTTTATATTTTCAGCTCTCGAGATAAAGTTAACACCTCTTTTAAGCAATTTATCGTTTACCAACTGAATATATTGGCCGATGTAGCCTCGTGGTCAGGACTGTGGATTCACGGCCAGCGTGTCGTGAGCTCCAGTACAAGTACCACTGAAGACCCGAAGTAGGAAAGGGCTAATAGAATCTATCGTCGCTCAAAATCCTCACATTGGCACAGTACGGATATCTATTTATATATACCTTACTAATACTGTAAACATGAAAGTTTGTGTATAGTGGTGTTTCACGCAAAACAACTGAATGAGTCACAAAACAGTAATATAAGCTATGGGGCATCAGAATGTCATGGCATGTCATAATTTTATAACGATATTGTGTGTGAAGTCTTCAAAATATAACGATAATTGTCACGTCCTCACATTCAGCAATCTCAAGTATTGTGATATATAATTCAACTTTTTATGCGGGAAGCAAAACTCTTGCATTTTGTTTTGTTCGCGCCAGGCGCCAGGAACTGCTTGAATGGTGGAGGTGTGAGCCTGATTACAATTTTTAACATAAAATAAATAAACAAAAGTAATATTAACGTATTACACTTCCAGATAGTCATGCCTATTCGACAGCGCCAAAATCATATGGCGAAACAGTCAAACGTTCAGCAAGCCTAAGGGTGGAGATCGCTTAGGCAGCGTTCTTCCGCAACGACCCACAATGAGTTACGGGAGTTATAGGTAAAAAATCTGTTTATCAGCTATTAGGATCTACAGACTTAAATTTAACAAACATGTCTTATTTTTTGTTTAATCTGCAATTCGTAAAATAACTCACATATTAAAAACTTCTTTTCCTTCAATCTTCTATTGTTTAATTTTCAAGTCACCCGAGCGAAGAACGGGTATAACAGCTGGGCAACGTATATATTCAGTTCCGCGACCAATCTCAGCAGATGCTTGCAAGTCAGCAACATCTCGGTGTACTTGTGTCACCTTCCAGCCAACCCGGAGGAGAACGTGGGAGGGGAGGGGGTCGAAAGTCCACCATTCTTATCAGACTCCAATACGCCCCTCAAGCCTTCGTTGTCAGGTCGATCAGGAACAAAAACAGTAAAAAATACATTGTTGAATAAATAATTAAGTATTTTTATCGATACGCGTTAATTATTAATATGTAACAATATCGAATAAATTTTACAAGGATTATAATCAATCGGGGAAAAAATCAATGGATATGGGGAATTCCGACCCGGGAACACCACCTCAAGCCATATGTGCGCCATTGTTCAAAGGACTTACTGCTGATGGCCTTAGAAGAGATTTCCGAAAGCGCCAAACGTAGTTTATTTTTCTGGATATCTCCAGATTTTATCAAGAATGGCGCCCAACCTTCACCTTTCAATGTTAGACGCGTTTTTTGCCAACATAATGTAAACCGTGGATAAATAATAAAAATAGCTCATGCGTAAAATTAAATTACCAATAGCGATGGAGAAAATGGAGCCTCAGCCTTCCGTCCAAGAGCTCGTTTTACTCTGTCACAGGTTTGTTTTCCGTCCAGTCGAAAATAATTCTCTAAGTTGGTGATAAATAAAGGTGGAAGCGGCTAAAACATACCTCAACCAAAAACTCACCTTAATGCAAGCTTAATGAACGCCAGCCATGAAGCAGTGTAGCTCTCGAGTCTGCGTCCGCAATCGTAGTGGCATGCCTTGAGTTCACCGGAAACTCACACTGGCTGAAACGTCGTGTATAGAAGGCCTGGATGTAAAGAGAGTGAACGCCCATGTCGTCGTCTTCAAATATCATTAGTCCCACAACCCCTGTGTGTGTGTGTAAGTCAATAAACACTCGCGCCAGCCCACAACCATTCCATTCGAAACAAAATATTTTTCACAGAGAAAACTATATATTGTGTGTTAATGATATTGAAAAACTTAAAATTTTTGCCAACAATAAAAATTGCCTTTACCTCGTTTCTTATATACAGTGCCCACAGCTTCATTATTATATGTTTCGGTGCGTAAATTGCAAAAAAAGAGTAATTGTATTGGCAATTTCCCAATGAATTCGTAAATTATAACTACACACTTTCAGACAGAACAACCTGGTTGTCGCAATCCCCGGAAATTGATAAAGTATTAATTCATAGGTCACCACAGAAGCTACAGCTAGCATGTAAAATAGTTCAAAAAAAAACATACCCCCAAGCGCTACATCTCAATATTACCCTTGCTGTCCATCATTAAAAGACCTTCTGTTCATCCTTGGAAGTCGTTGTTTTGATGTAGCACATCTTCGGGTTCAGCACATCTTCCTGTCTCACAGGGCAGTCTATTCAGACTATTTGCCCGCAAAACTACGACAACGAAAACAATCAATATCACCAAAGAATAGAATCCACTTTGCACGCTGAATTTTGTCATGCCTTTCGTTTTGGCCTTATCCAAGGAATTGGAAAGCGCCCTGAAAAATTCCACAAATGTTCGCATGCAGAAGATAAAAATCGGCAAGGAAAATCTTTCTTCCAGAATCTGAACACACTTTCTAATGTTGTAGTAATGTTGCCAAATATCTCGAGACAAAAAACATTGTTGCTGATTGCACAAGTTACAGATTGCTTGTTCGATTTCACTGCAACAAAAGCAGTACATCACAGCAACTGAAAACTGAATATTCCAATCGACATAGTGATCCAATAATCGCGTGATGAACTTCACAATAGCTTTTTCTGAACGGGAATGCAAATGAATTTGAAAAATTCTGCAGGTGTCACGTTTGTTATAGATAGAATCTAGTCTTTGGATTCCTATTAGAATACGAATTGCGGAATAAGTGCTTTTAATAAAAATTGCGGCTAGCAAGCAAAGCAATGATGCCTTGCCCAAAAACAACAGTCCGCAGTTTTTATGTGACCATTCACTGCGCTAAACGTCTGTCCGGTTATAGTTAAGGAAGTGTTTCAAGAATACTTTTCTGCGATAAACTGTACACCACAAAATGTAAGACAAAATTTTTGAAATAAGAGAAAAACTGTTAACATCTACGAAAGAAACATCTCTGAAACAAGATATTTTTGACGCCAAATTTAGAATCCATAAAATATTATACGCCACCAGTAGTATTTTCTCACGTACTCGACTAGTACATTTCTCGTCGGAAAAATCAATGCAGCTCAGAAAAAAGTAAAATCTTATTGGTTTCACCTTTCTGTGAAATAATGAAACGGCAGTAAAAGGCAGTTTTTGATTGTACAGATTTGATGTAAATGGTGATATTCTATTTTTAAACATAACTGGCCGCTTAAAAAAATGCGCCATATCTACAGAAAAAACTCGAAAGAGATCGCATTTGCACAAACAAATAAAAACGGTTACTTCTTCAAAATTCTTTTTAAGAATTTATAAAAGAAACACAATATTAACTTCTGTGGCATGATCTTAACGAATTGTCTTAAAAGAACTCTCTCAAGGTACGTTTTCTCCATAAAATAGTACCTTCGATGTATAGAACTTAAGAGAAAAATCATAACTTCTAAGGGATGCGTGTAGCCAGAAATTAAGGTCGAATACGTTTCAAAAATGTGTTTGTAGATGCTACCCTCGCCATTTCCTCCCCCTTGCATGGAAAAAATCGATTTATCCCAATAGGACCTCACTGCTCTCAGTAAACATAGTAATCTAATGTGCCAACAACGAATGCCAGATTATGCCTGTTGACTTAAATTGTACGAGCAACGTCTATTTAAGTATCCGAATTGCGTGGGTGATGTAGATTATGTTTATTTCTCCACCATGTCAATAACGCATAGAAAATTAAACGAAAATGCATCATTGATTGAGTATAAGTTCGATATATCGTCCCTTGCACGGCATCACTTCAATTTCACGGCACGTGGATGTAAACAGTGCTACAAAAACAATGGCGTAACGGAGGATATTCGGGCTTCCCCGCGAAGTCAGGTTTTGCCTTTAATATTTTATAAATTTGTTAAATACGTACTTGGCGTTAATCAAGCTTTGGGTTAATCAAGCCCTCCCCGTGATGCGGGGGTGTACGTTACGCCACTATACAAAACCATTCATTGGCAAACACAAGGGTGATGTTTGGAGGTTCAGTCCTCTTCCCCCTCATACACCAGAAGATTTTTTTTTCAGCACAAAAATTACGCCTTGGTGCTCTTCTCTGCCTGTTTTTAGAATATAAAAAGTAACCGCTGGTAGCATTTTAGAACTGATAATAAAGATGTTGGTTGAAATCCACAGTTCAGTTCTTGTAGAAATATAAAATATATATATATATATATATATATATATATATATATATATATATATATATATATATATATATATATATATATATATATATATATATTTTTTGTTATGTTATGTTGTTCTGTGATTAAATCGTAATTTTTTTTAAAAAAAAAATTGTTTATTTTAAAAACAAGAAAAAATAAAATGAAGAAGAATAAAAGAATTAAGGAAACATAATTAACAAACATAACTGGCTTCATAATGTTTTAAGGGTCATTACGTATGGATGTCGCCTCCTCTCTCTCATCCGACGTGTTCAAATTTCCCCTTTTTCCCTGCCTCTTCCGTCCGTCATTGCCCCGTTCCCTTTGCCACCTGGGGGGGGGATGCAAAGGGGCTTAGTAGCGGTAGCCCCCCTATTTCATATATATATATGACATGTTTTGGAGCCAGAGAATAGATTTATTTTTTAAAAAAAGGAACTTTATTCAAGAATTTCTAGATATCATCTGACGCTAAGAAGAGAGAGAAAAGCACGCCACCATAAAAAACAGGGGGTTAACTTAAAACAAGATGTATAAGTATCGCAGTTTTTATGATTTTATTGAAAGCTAATGCTGACATATAGGCTATTAAATATAAAGATCGGGAATTAAAAATGTTTATTATGGAAAATGTTTCGAAGAAATAAATGGTTGATTAATGTGATTTTTAAAATAAAAAAAAATAAAAGTCAAATGCTGATAAAGAAGAATCTATTTTTTATCTAATTTAAATTACCCTTTACATTTCCCCCCCCATTTTGAGGGAGAATAATGGCGTTTTTTTTTTCTTTTTACAAATTTAAATTTAAATTTTTCAACATATACAAAAAAAACATAACATCAATTGGAAACAATATTACCACAGTAGAAATATTTAAGCAATAGGAATACTAAAATCAAAACGCAATAAAATAAACGAAACTATAACAACAAACACAGTAATGATATTTCCAAAATATTAATTGATAAAAATGAATTTTTGTACATATAAATGAAGATTAGCTTGTTCAAATCTATTCGACATCCAGAATAAGAGCTTACGTTTCCTCCTATTCCTTCATCATAGTAGATTCTTATTATAGCTTAGCAAATAATGTATTCAAAAAATTTTTATATTGGAAAATAATATCATATCAAACAATAAGATAGTAGATATAAAAATGATTTGGGATATTAAATATTAAAACACAATTTTTTATTTAAAACCCCCCTTGGCGCCATCGTAGTAATACCTTATATTGTTACACAAAATTTTGCATATATGAAACACATTTTTAAAAAGATAAAAATATAAACACTAATAAAATGAAATTATTAATAATATAAAACCAACAACTTATATGCATTATTCACCACAATAAACATTATTTTATTTTATATGCGTTATAAAATATAAGAATAAAAAATATAAGAATTATAAAAATATAAGAATATAAAAATATAAGAATTATAAAAATATAAGAATATAATAATTATAAGAATATAAGAGCTCTTTTTTATTATTTTTGAGTCGGAAAAGTGGACTCACTTCTATAATCACCTTTATTATTTATATAAAATTTTCACACTATTCACTGTAACTTAAAAATATCGCATACAATTATTTTGAATATCTCTGTAACCTTCTATGTATTCGTTTCATAGACAAAATTCTTTACTTTCTCTTACATCACATATTCATTAATATAAACTGTATCACACTTATTTTTGAACACATCTCTCTGAGAAATCTGCGTTATCAAATCACAGATGTTCAGGGATGCTAATAAGAAAACAATAAGAGGTGTACATATCAAACTAAACACGTTTGTCCTCTTAATGTTTCAAGACATATACAAAATTTATAATGATTGTATTCTTTTTATCCAGTGTATAGTATCCAAAAATAAGCTTCAAATTGTTAAATTAATTTTAAATTTAGATAAGGAAAATTCCGAGAAATATAGTGAATCCTGATATATGGCCAGTATATCAAAATACACAATTTCAAAATGAAAAAATTTTATCTTCTCTATAAAATTCAAGCAATATATAGCTTTCCTGTTTAATTTCTCCTTAAAAAAACTATTGAAAAAGCACTCAGTTCAACTGGTTTGCAAGATCCTGCTGCAGAAAATAATTTTGTGTGAGTCCAAGGAATAGAAAATTGAGGCTTAGATTTACAAAGTCAATGATATAAATAAGCTAATATTTTATTAAAATCATACGTTGTTTGTAGATGAAAGGCAATTTTTCCATTTTTGATTGTTATAAGCATATTATGGAGAACAGAAAAAAATGAAACTTATTCATAACACATTAGTTCACTAATTTTATAAAAGTGTGGTGATGTGATATCGATATAAACCAGTAATATCCATCACGTGAAGACGATAGTTTTGGCGTGATTGTTAAGATACTTGTTTTCGGAACAGAAGGTGCTCAGATGGAATCCTACCTTCAAAAGCAAGAAAATTAAAACCGAGATTATTTTCTTTATTATGTGGTGAGCGAGAGTTTATTAATGTGGCATTATAAAGAAACACGAGAACAATGAGAGTCGGAGCTTGTGATTTTGAACCTCGGTCAAGTGCCGAGGATGACACCTGAATTGACACCCCCGCTCCAAACTACGCCAACGGGAAGACTCTTAGTCTCGACAGATTTAACATGCATCAGCCCCTTTACAAGGTAAGTCTTCAGTGACCACAAGATTCGAACTCATAACACACCGGCTACGAGTTCGTGACTATAGCCACTAGGCTACCACGGTTACAATCTGGGCTTCGAACTGGAACTGGAACTGAACCGAAAACCGGATAAAAACGTTATTTTGGTCCGAACAAAAATCGGAACTAAACAGAAAAATATATCAGTTTATTTCTGTTCGATAAATCTTCAGTCATTTTGTTACTGTAATCAACTTATCAATATTTTTTAATTTAATATCAACCATATAATTATCATCATTACATGTAAATTTTTTGTGTGCTTATGATAGGATTATATTTTAATATGCTTTTATAAGTTTCACTTGTATGTAATGGAATTGAACTCGATTTTTACCCACTTTAAAAGGTCAGATTAATTCGAAATTTTGCACACATGTCAAGGACCGATGACGATACACTAATTTTATAATATTTTTTTCATTATCCTGATAAGAATCCTCATAAATAAAAGATTTTAAGGATTTTGAGATTTGGCGATTAATTCATTATATCGTTTGCAGTTTTGGCGACTAATTGCATACACCATTTTCAGATGTGGCGACTACAAATAAAACAAAAAAAAGAGTTCTTAATGCGAAAAAGGGTAGGGTGGGTGCGTAGTTTTTCTGAAAATGGAAATAAATAAATAAATAAAGACTCGGGCATGTGAATAAGAAGAAAAAAAATGTTCAAACTGCTAAATATTTTTTTTTAATTTTTATAAAGCAATACGTTTAGAAGTGATGATACGAGAATTAACATTATAGCAATACGTTTAGAAGTGATGATACGAGAATTAACATTATAGCAATACGTTTAGAAGTGATGATACGAGAATTAACATTATAGCAATACGTTTAGAAGTGATGATACGAGAATTAACATTATAGCAATACGTTTAAAAGGTGATAAATTTACACTTGCCACCGAAAGCCGGCGTACAGGTGATCATCTTTCATATTCATGCAAAGATCGCTAATTAAATGAGGTCTTCCTGAATCAATACTATTTTTTATTCATTCGTCTAACGTCGTAAATTCAAATAGTATAAGCAACAATCACCTGAAAGTTACTTAAAATAAAAAATATATTTATAACTTGAGAGAGAACGACACAAATCGTGAACATCAAAAGACTGCGTACACTGGAAAGAACCTCTACAATAATGGATTGTAACTAAAAGTTAATACTTTTTAAGCTATTCCGTTCTTTCTATAACTCTCTCAACATATTTGGCAAGGATTTAACTAGCTTAGTTGTTTCATCTGTGGATATTTTGTTCCGTTCTTCTACTCTGATAGATTTGAGCATTTCCTTGGATGTTATTACGTTCTCCCAGATTATTCACTCGAATAAATCCCACAAATGCTGCATTGGCCCTAGGACTGGGGACTAGGTTGACTTTCGGAATTGGTTTGGGACATGTCAGAACAGCCATTACTTCACAATGTGACCATTTGCTTTGTTGATACAATGTGACCATGTGACCTTGTGTGTGATCCATATGAGTTATCTTTCAATATTATATCGATCTCTATTCTGTCGGCTGTCATGAAACCACAAAAACTTTCAAATCTCCAATTCTAAATAAATCGTAAAAGGAGCTTATTATTACTTAAAAACATGATTTAGAGCTATTATTTTTCAATAAAAGGTCTTTAAAAGCTCTATTTTGTAAATGTACGCAGACTTTTGGCGCGGATGGTTGATGATTATTTGGTGGTTATTCTTGTTTTTTCTCGTTAAGGTTCATTTTGTTGCTGTTGTTTGAATAAGGAAATTTTGAAGAATTGCTGACAAGTATTTTGATTTTCTAAAGCGATATTTTAATAGTAATTATAGCATAAACATGTAAGATGATTGTCTGTACGCAGACTTTCGGAGGCCAAGTGTATGTTCTATATATATAAATACTAAATATTTTTTTTTATTTTGATAAAGCAATATGTTTAGAAGTGATTGTACGAATTAACATTATAGCAATACGTTTAAAAGGTGATAAAACGATTGACATTTTATATTTCTTCTTAGCACACTTTAATTAGTTCGACCTGTATCTATAGAGACGGAATCTTTGAAATACAACTATATGGGACTTATCCTAGGCCCCGTAAACGGAGAGAATAAGTACCCTTCAGACTCACTAATTAATATCCATTGAAGAGCAAGACTAATTCCAGCAGCCACGTAATTCCGGCTCCAAATATCAAACTCAAGGATAAATTCAACAAAGAATAAATGATTGTTTTAAAAACTAAAAGAACAGGCTTTTATTGTAAATCGAACTAAAAAATGAAAAATAAATTATAATTTAAAAAAACTAAAAGAACAGGCTTTTATTGTAAATCGAACTAAAAATGAAAAATATAAATTATAATTTAAAAAACTAAAAAACATGCTTTTATAGTGAATCGAACTAAGAAGTAAAAAAATAATTCTTAATATAAAAATAGAATGATTAAAGAGAAAATTATAGTCATTGTGGTAAAAGCGTGGGGTGCTTTGTACTACATTTTTACACTAACTCAGCATTTTGGAATAGAACTAGTAAGAAATTATAACAATTAATTTTGAGCACCCGATGCTTTTATCCTAATGACATTAATTTTCTCGTTAATCATTTTATTCTCATATTAAGAATTATTTTTTTACTTTTTAGTTCGATTCACGATAAAATTTTTTTTTAGTTTTTAAAAAATTTTTTAATCTATAATTTAGTACAAATAAGAATATACATAAAAAAAATTCATTCGAAACTATACCGAAAAGCGTAAGTGAACCAATATATATATATATTTTTAATTGAACCGGAACGAAAAAAAATTACGCTTTGAAGCCCTGGTTGTTATAGTTCAGGTAGAAATACCAGTCAATATTTGTAAATAATATGATCTGATCTTGGTTTTCAGTTTTTAATTCAATAATACAATTCCGATTAGAGTTATACATTATTTATATATTATTTCTAGCAGTATTAATTTATTAAAAAAAATTTCTTCAAGTTTTTTTTTTTTTATACAGTGAAATCCAAATTAATGTTATCTTTTTTTTTTTGTATCAAATATATATATATATGCAAAAATTTTGGAAAATCCAGGGATTTAAAAAACACATTGCTGCTAAAAAATTTTAATTGGAATGTGTTGTGCTGCCATCTATGAATGAAAAGAAAGTTCAAAATAAATTTTGTAAATATATTTTCATCCCCTATAATGGAATTGAAAGGTTTTAACAAGTAAAAAATTGGTGTTCCTTGCAGTAGAAAACTGAACCATTAAGAGAAATTACTAATTTTTTTTTCCTCTTGTGTGAATGTTCAGGAAATGTAAATGTTATTTTGATTTTTTGAAAGTGATGCTCAAAAGTTATAAGAAAAACTTCTTTAAAAGAACTTCAAAATTTTTAAAAATATCTTATTTTATGCACGTATTTTAAATAAAACGGAGTTTATATACTTATGTGCATTATTATAGGTGACAAACATGTAATTTTAAAGGAAGGGTTCTGTAAAAAGCAAAAATTGGCAACAACGAAGCGAAAAAACTGATTAGTTGGAAACGCATTATTGCTTTTATCGAGTGACTATGACGTCACATGAGTTTTGGAATTGATTGGCTAAAGACACGTGGTTATCATTATCATGAGACTTATGAAGTCTCATGAATTTAATCCATTGCCTCGGAAATTTACCACTACGCGACAGCTAAATTATATCGGTGATCTACTAATTATATCTACGAGATATACCTAGGTGTGACACAAAAAAAACCCGAGACTATTCCAATAAATCATTGTACGAACAGAATAAGTTTTCCATGATATTATCACCTTTAAAATAGTTCCCTTCAACATTCATACTCTTCTGCATTTGGTGCTGCCATTGCTGGTAACAGTTCTGGAACGAGATTTTTAGAAGACCCTTCAGAAAATTCACCGTTTTTGTCTGAACTTCTTCAACTAATGTGAAATGGATTTCTTTAAGCCAGATTAAACTGTAGAAAATAAAAATAAAAGCCGCATGATTTTACTGAGTCATGAAATTCCTGCAAATTTCACGACTCGTATGAAATGTGATAAGAACGTAAGTGTACTCATAACTTGTATTTACAGTGTTGCGGATAAGTGTATCCAGTACTTGGATTTATTATGTAGAAGATAAAAGCATCTAACGCTTGAATTCTTTATGCAAAAGATAAGCAATCTTGGTACCAAAGGTACTTTGACTGTAATCGAACTAAGATTTTTTTTAAAGGTAATTAAGCTATCTGTAACTAAGAGTCTTTGCAAAATCAATTTATAATAATGAATACACAATCATATATTTCCATTTTTTAGCAACACAATATTAATGGGGAACAATATTCACAGAACAACTCCTTCTAATATTATTTATTTGATTATTTACTTTTGTTCTTTCAGGAAAAAACAATCGTCTGATCCTATAACATATAGCAGTGCTTCTCTAAAGCTACAATACGACTTTAACCTCTCACCATATATAAACCTGTCGCTCAGTCAAAGCTTTAATTGCCCTGAACATATACATACGTTTTTCCGAAGTACGATCTTTTTTGTGCGCTGCTATCCATAAAATAATTCCGAAGGTTTTGGAATGCAATAAAAAAAATCCTGAAAATGTTTGCGAAAGATTTATTTATTTCTTTTCTCCCACTCCCAATACATCACGTACACGTACCTACGTGGAAAACGGTGACATTGGGGAGTGAATCGTATAACTTAAAATCGGCAGTATAAGGAGATTAATTATAAATCGTACAAATTATCAAGGTAAGTGTTAATTTTTGTATATAATTTTATATATGACAAGCTTATGTTCTTAATTTAGTATTGTTAAATTAATTGTAAAATACATTGTTCAGAACTGATAATGTAACGTTTGAAAGTATAACGGTAGCGTTATCTTGGTTAATTTAAATATTGAATTTATTTACGTCACAACTATTGAATATTATTTACAGAATTATACATTGAAGTTATTAAACTTATTTAACCCGCGGTCACTCGCGCCTGTTTTTGCTACCGTCGTTACTCGCGGGGTGTAGAGAACACCCCAAACTTTAAACACGTGTATTTAATTATGAAAATAAAATTAAGTCATTATGATACATATTTATAAAGTACAAGATGTTATTTGTATTATATAAATAAAATTATTAAATTTATTGCATATAAATGAGACTAACACATTAATTTAAACTAAACATACAAAATTTTCATTTTAAAACACATAATTTTATATTTTTCATAAACCAGTATATATAAACGTATATACCAGTAATAAATATACTTTATAATTAATGAGATAATGACAGTAGAAAGTATAGAAAAATAATATTTTAATCATTTTCCAAACATTCAGAGCAGACTGTATACAAATGCTCAACTTCTCGCGGGAGTTCTCAGCCCCCAGATAAACTTTTGAAGGTCATTACATTCCAATCTTTCGAGAAAGAAGGACTGCTTCAGGCCTGAAGGTTCAATGACCTAAAATGTGCAGCTACAGGAAAAATCGTGGTTCTGCACATTCTTTTTAGAATCCTGGGAGAATTTTCTTGTTGCTGGGGTGTACAGAACACCCCGCGCGAGTGATCGCGGGTTAAAGATTGTTAGAGTTCAATATTTTGTGAGAGGAGGAATCCTTTTTGGCCACCGCTCCGAAGTAAGTTCAAAGCATCTCTCTCATTCTCCGGTCAGAGGGGTTCGATTCCTCGGGGGTCACAAAAGGGGTTGCGAGGTCAGCCACTCCTTAGCCCTTTCATCGACAGCTGCAAGATCATTACTGAGCTGATTCATCACGGCTTTCATAAAAACCAGGCCACGGGTATGCTTTTTGTGGACATAGCCAAAGCCTTTGACAAAATTTGGCATGATGGCTTGATATCCAAGATGATGCGACTTGGGTTTTCGGAACAACTCATCAAAATTATACACTCCTACCTAAATTCTCGTGAATTTAGGGTAAGAGTTGAAAACAGCCTCTCCACCCCGCGTCCAATTCCTCAGTGGGTACCACAAGGATCTTTATTAGGCCCAAGCTCTTAATCTATACATCAACGACATTCCCAAGGCTGCCGAAGTCCACTTAGCGATGTACGCGGACGACACTGCCATTTTACCCAAAACATTTATAACTGCAATATCATTGAGCGGCTTTTAAAATTATGTCATTCGACTCGAAACCTGGCTTAACGACTGGAAAATAAAGGTAAATGCATCTAAAAGCGCATGCCTCCTTTACGAGAAAGCGGTGCATCGGAAACCTCCCGCATGTCAGCATTTTTAATCAGCCTGTCCCCTGGGTTACTGAATATAAGTACCTAGGTTTAATACTTGATACTAAATTAAACTTTGCTAAACACATCCGTTCCGCCCACCAAAAGGCGGCTGGAATGAGAAACATTCTAAATCGCTTGATTTCTCCCAAGAGCAAGCTCGCATTAAGGCACAAGGTTCTATTATACAAAGCCATTCTTCGCCCCATCATGTTGTACGCTTCTCCCATCTGGGCAGGGGCGGCAGTTACTCACCTGAAAAGATTGCACACTTTTCAAAACATTCAACTGCGTAGAGCAGCTAACGCACCTGGTTTGTCAGGAACGAAGTCTTGCATAAAGATCTTAATGTTCCACCGCTTCTTGATTTCATCAAAAACAATCAGAAAATTTTTTCAACCGGTTACCACAGATTTCAAATGAATCTATCAGGGAAATCCCGGCTTACGACAATTCTATTCCTAGCTCTTCTAAGAGACCTAGAGCAGTTCTTAATCACTCCTATCAACACTTCCCAGCTCTGAAAAGGATGAGAATGTCTTGATATGAATTAAAAAGTTATGAGCTTTATTGTTACACTAGTTGTCTTCTTTGCAAGACTTCACTCACTCTAATTATTCCTCCCCGCGCCATGGAAGTTTTGATCGCGTTTTGTGTGACAACTTCACCCCTCATGATCTTATTTCAAACTCCTCTACCTTTTCTTACTTTTTCTTCCAAGTGGTTATTTAAAACTTCCTTTCAATAACCGCACGCAGTTATCTTAGAGGTAACGTGTAACGGACTTAAAAATATTATTCTCTTAATCCTTGTTATTAAAAAATATATCCCTCTCTCCTCGTTCCATCAAGGTGCGGCAGACGGTTGAAAGACGGGCTTTGCTGTCATGGAGATGTGACGTCATTTTCTCTTCGTTTTCCTATGAAAGCGAAACAGAAACTAAATCAACTGGGAGAGTGGTTTCCACCCACCCCTCCACCAGCGTTATTGCGCTGCAATTAATGTGGACTGCTTTTTATTTTTATGTAACTTCAACAAATTGTTCTCTGTTCAATTTATTATGATGAGTGGATAATAGAGCTATCTCTAAGGTTCCACGTAAATGTATAACCGTTACCGTTACCTAGCTGCAAGATGCACGTGTGAGGGTCGTGTCCACAAAAGACGCCGATCCGCATTGGAAGATGCGACGTTACAGCTCTCGCCCTCTCTTATAGAACTTTTCCGTTGGGAAAAGTTTACCTGGAATGATGATGACAACTGACAGATTACCGACACATCCCTTCATTAAGCACCACTATATTTCTGAGCTGCAATTTTAACTATTAAAGAAATCGCTGAACTAAATTTGGAATTACTTTTTTCTAGTGAGTGAGTGTTCTTGCTAGGGAACTTACACAAATCCATATTACGAAAATGATCAATAGCACAATATAAGAACCTTATACCTATAACCTATAACCTTAAATAAAAATATAAACACTCCTATCACAATGCCTATTGTCAATTATACTAACAGCATGTTAACATCAAATGCTAGTGTAACACCTTACACATAAAATATTCTTCGCCACAATACTTAATAAAAATTATACTCTTTGCGTAAACTAAATAATCATGTCTATTTTAAAACCCGATACACAAAATTAAGCACATTAATATATTTAATTTTCATGGCTTTATCTTTTGACATGCATCTCCATTCGATATGATATACAGTATTAGTAAATAAACAAAATTAACACAATTATTATTCATTAGCAAGACAACGTTGTTAACAATTCTTAAATATCAGTCATCGATCTGCTGAGACTATCTGCATTTTTGTGACTTTTACCGGACCGATGTACAATTCTAAAATTATATGGTTGCAAAGCCAAAGCCCATCGCATCAATCTAGGGTTAGAACTAACGTTTCTATTTAACCACACCAACGGGTTGTGATCGGTCATAACTAAAAATGACTTTCCATCTAAGTAATAATGTAACTTTTTAATTGCGAACACAATACTAGCACATTCCTTCTCCGTCGTACAATAACGCTTTTCTACCTCTGAAAATTTCTTACTCAGGTAAAGGATTGGATGCTCCTCACCTTGTTCATTTAATTGAGTTAGAACTGCTCCCATACCTGCGTTTGAAGCGTCCGTTTGAACAATGAATACTTTTCAAATTTGGCGCGACAAGAGGGGTTTATCAGTTATTTCCCCTTTGTTCTCGAAATGCGTTTTACACTCGGCCGTCCCTTAATTTTTTCCCCTTCAAGGGTCCGTCAACGGGCAGCGTTTACCGAGAACAGATTTATATATTTTGGAATAAGCCGCTAGACTAAAAAGGCACATTTGAGTTTTCTCGAGGGGGGGGAAACTCTAGAACAGCCAAATTTGACCTCGGAGGGGTGCGAAAACCCGACCCACAATGTGCCCCAAAAGACCTTTTGGGCCCTTTTTAACTTTAAAAGTTTTATGTTAACGCTTTCTTTATTCTCTGAAAAACCGTTTCCACTTTTTTTAAGGTGAGACCCAAAGTGGTGGCCGGGTAGCCAGGGGTTGGATCGGATGTGGCTTACGTTTTCACAGTTCGAGCCCAATCCCACTAAAGACCCGCCGTGTGGGCAGCGATGCACGTTAAATCTGTCAAAACAAAACGTCCCCCCTTTTGTGTGGTGTGGGAGAGGGGGTGCCAGCTCAGGTGTCGCCCAAGCCCGATCAGGGTTTCCCCTTACGTGACCCGTCCCCAAAAACCCCTCGTGAGCTGAACGTGCGACGTTAATATTCAATCAACGACTCCAAAGGCAAAAATTGCATATCCTGATAGGAAACAAAAAATTCAGTCCTTAAAACCCCCGGTTTTCCCCAAAGAAATTGGAGCATTTTTTTAATCCGAAACTCATTCTTAGGGGTATGTATGTCCAAAGCTAGTACAAAAGGCTGCGTATCGTTGAGCAGTTTTCTCAATGGTTTGCCAGTACCCCTTAGACAAACCCAAAACAGTAATAAATTTAGCCACAGATCTTTTTCTACGCTTTTTCGATATTCGGAAGGGGGAAAAAATTCCGTTCTTTAAAGATCCCGTTTAATTTCCCGTAATCAATACATGGACGAGGTTCTTTCCCAGGTACCTAACTTCATAGGGGACTGAATCGGGCCCCCACCTCAATTTTCCTAATTTTAACATTCGGTCAAATTTTGTTTTTTTTAAAATTTTTGGGGTTTTTACGGACGAAATGAAGAAGGAAAAAAATCTTTGAAGCCATTTTTTATCTTTCGGGAAGGAGCGTCTTGCTAAAAAAAGATCGAACCGTCTATTTTACGGGCGGCCCCGGAAAAAAATTTGGGAAACCGGGGATAACGCTACCGTTATACTTTCAAACGTTACAGCTTAAGAGTTTTGGTGGCAGCGTGGGGTATAAAAAAATAGCATTCAGGACCTGTGGGGGGGAATCCTTTTTTGGCCACCGCTCCCGAAGGAATTCAAAGCATCTCTCTCATTCTCCGGTCAGAGGGGGTTCGATTCCTCGGGGTCACGAAAGGGGGTTTCGAGGGGCAGCCACCCCTCAGCCCCTTTTTTCGACAGCTGCAAAAATGCCCTGTGAGGTCGTGTCCACAAAAAACGCCGATCCCCGTTGGAAAAGCGAGTTACAATACATTTATAAGTGTATTATGCCAATACATTTTGTGTATTTTTTCTTATTATGTCAGAATGTATTTTGTTTGTTAACTTTTCAGTAAATTAATAATTTTTAAAACATCTTTTGTTTTGACTTTTTTGTATGCTTGCGCCCCTTCGTAGAATTATCCCACCCCTGAGGGGGGGGTCCCAATGAGAAGCGCTGGCATCAGGTGTATAATCTATCAACGTAGTATTTTTTTTAGTTTTATATACTTAATTTTCTTAGGTTTATAATTATTAATTAATAATAAAAGTTTATTTTTAACAAAAAAGTTATTAATGCAACAAGACAAGTTGACATCCATCAAAACATGTAATGGTAATTTAAAAAAAAAAAAAAATTTATTATCAAAGGATTTGTGTTCTAGAAATCATTCGTGGGTTTTCGAATATTCTAGTTTGGGTGCTTATTTTCTATAATATTGAAAATAAGAGAATATAGAAAAATTCATTTAAAAGTGGAGACATAATACTTTCTAACGCTGGAAAACTTTTTTTTTATGACTATTTCCCCCCTCTCCCCTATCTCTTCTCGCTTTTTCAAAGCATACACTATAAGATATTTTTTCCTTTCTCCCAAATGGCTTTTTAATTTCAAAAAACGATGGTTTTATAACTGGAAATTGATCCCCGAATCTGGGGCACATTAACGTTTTTTTATTAAAATATCAACATATACTACAGCTCTGAAATAGAAATTACTTACGTCTCTGTTTTGGGTGTTTTTGGTACTTTGGTATTTATTGCAACAATTCCAACTCTATTTTATAACCCCAAGTTGGCAA